>CM060657.1:2266301-2283801 GCA_030686955.1 Odontamblyopus rebecca | reverse complement strand
AGAACAGAGGGTCAGAGGAGATGAGACAAAGAGAGGGTCAGAGGAGATGAGGAGAACAGAGGGTCAGAGGAGATGAGGAGAAGAGAGGGTCAGAGGAGATGAGGAGAAGAGAGGGTCAGAGGAGATGAGGAGAAGAGAGGGTCAGAGGAGATGAGGAGAAGAGAGGGTCAGAGGAGATGAGGAGAACAGAGGGTCAGAGGAGATGAGGAGAACAGAGGGTCAGAGGAGATGAGGAGAACAGAGGGTCAGAGGAGATGAGGAGAACAGAGGGTCAGAGGAGATGAGACAAAGAGAGGGTCAGAGGAGCAGAGGCAAAGAGAGGGTCAGAGGATCAGAGGAGAACAGAGGGTCAGAGGAGATGAGGAGAAGAGAGGGTCAGAGGAGATGAGGAGAACAGAGGGTCAGAGGAGATGAGGAGAACAGAGGGTCAGAGGAGATGAGGAGAAGAGAGGGTCAGAGGAGCAGAGGCGAAGAGAGGGTCAGAGGAGATGAGACAAAGAGAGGGTCAGAGGAGATAAGGAGAACAGAGGGTCAGAGGAGATGAGGAGAAGAGAGGGTCAGAGGACCAGAGGCGAAGAGAGGGTCAGAGGAGATGAGGAGAACAGAGGACCAGAGGCGAAGAGAGGGTCAGAGGAGATGAGGAGAAGAGAGGGTCAGAGGAGATGAGGAGATGAGGAGAAGAGAGGGTCAGAGGACCAGAGGCGAAGAGAGGGTCAGAGGAGATGAGGAGATGAGGAGAACAGAGGGTCAGAGGACCAGAGGCGAAGAGAGGGTCAGAGGAGATGAGGAGAACAGAGGATCAGAGGAGATGAGGAGAACAGAGGGTCAGAGAAGATGAGGAGAACAGAGGATCAGAGGAGATGAGGAGAACAGAGGGTCAGAGGAGATGAGGAGAACAGAGGGTCAGAGGAGATGAGGAGAACAGAGGGTCAGAGGAGATGAGGAGAAGAGAGGGTCAGAGGAGATGAGGAGAAGAGAGGGTCAGAGGAGATGAGGAGAACAGAGGATCAGAGGAGATGAGGAGAACAGAGGGTCAGAGGAGATGAGGAGAACAGAGGGTCAGAGGAGATGAGGAGATGAGGAGAAGAGAGGGTCAGAGGACCAGAGGCGAAGAGAGGGTCAGAGGAGATGAGGAGAACAGAGGGTCAGAGGAGATGAGGAGAACAGAGGGTCAGAGGAGATGAGGAGAACAGAGGATCAGAGGAGATGAGGAGAACAGAGGGTCAGAGGAGATGAGGAGAACAGAGGGTCAGAGGAGATGAGGAGAACAGAGGGTCAGAGGAGATGAGGAGAAGAGAGGGTCAGAGGAGATGAGGAGAACAGAGGGTCAGAGGAGATGAGGAGAAGAGAGGGTCAGAGGAGATGAGAGGGTCAGAGGAGATGAGGAGAGGCACATTCCAGGTTCTGATGGAGCAGAGTTTTGAAGTAAAAGTACCCGTCGTGCAGTAGAGTTCTGAAGTAAAAGTACCCGTCGTGCAGTAGAGTTCTGAAGTAAAAGTACCCGTCGTGCAGTAGAGTTCTGAAGTAAAAGTACCCGTCGTGCAGTAGAGTTCTGAAGTAAAAGTACCCGTCGTGCAGTAGAGTTCTGAAGTAAAAGTACCCGTCGTGCAGTAGAGTTCTGAAGTAAAAGTACCCGTCGTGCAGTAGTTGTGAGGAGCGACTTTGGCAGAAACAGTCGTCCACATGAATAACACATTAAACTCTCACTGCTTTAGTTTCCTCATGTCTGACAGAAGTCCCTGTTTGAATCTTCATGTTCACATTTCAGAGAAGAGGCAGGAGCAGAGGAGCAGGACTGTCACTGTGCCACTGTGCAAGACACTTCTCCCTCACAGGAGAGCAGCCGAAAGCAGCAAAATCTCCTCAATGTTCAACACTATGATGGATAAGGCCTGTCGTTTTCATCCTCTTTTTCTATCTTACTTTCTCCCTTGCTCTTGCTTTATATTCTCTTTACCTCCCTCTCTCTTGACCTCTCTTTCAGTCACTCTCCTCTCTTTTTCTCTCCTTCTCCATCTCCCAATTTAATCCCTCTTTCCTTCCCCTCCCCTCTCCCCCTCTCTTGCCTCTCGTGTTGTTTCTCTCACTCACTCATATCATTCTCTCCTCCTCTTCTCTCTCGTCATCTTTATCTTTTTTCTCTTCTAATCCCCCTCTCTCTCTTCTCCTCCCACCCTCTTCTTTGCCCTTCTTATCCCTCTCTTTCCCTCCCCTCCTCTCTTACTCTCTCCCCACCCTCTCACTTTTTCCTTAATCTTACTCTCCCTCTCTCTGCTCTCGCCCCTCTCCCGCTCTCTCCTCTTCCTCTCCCTCCCCTCTCTTCTCCTCCCGACTTCCTTTCTCCCCCTCTCTCCTGTCCTCTCGGATCTCTTCTGCCCCTCCCCTCTCCTCTCTCGTCGCCTCTCCTCTCTTTTCCTCTCTTCTCTCCTCTCTCTTCCTCTCGTCCCCTCTTCTCTTTTCCTCTCTTCTCTCCTTTCTCTTCCTCTCGCCCCCTCTTCTCTTTTCCTCTCTTCTCTCCTCTCTCTTCCTCTCCTCCCCTCTCCTCTCTTTTCCTCTCTTCTCTCCTCTCTCTTCCTCTCATCCCCTCTTCTCTTTTCCTCTCTTCTCTCCTCTCTCTTCCTCTCGCACCCTCTTCTCTTTTCCTCTCTTCCTCTCGTCCCCTCTCCTCTCTTTTCCTCTTGTCCCCTCTCCTCTCTTTTCCTCTCTTCTCTCCTCTCTCTTCCTCTCGCACCCTCTTCTCTTTTCCTCTCTTCCTCTCGTCCCCTCTCCTCTCTTTTCCTCTTGTCCCCTCTCCTCTCTTTTCCTCTCTTCTCTCCTCTCTCTTCCTCTCCTCCCCTCTCCTCTCTTTTCCTCTCTTCTCTCCTCTCTCTTCCTCTCGTCCCCTCTCCTCTCTCTTCCTCTCATCCCCTCTCCTCTCTTTTCCTCTCTTCTCTCCTCTCTCTTCCTCTCGTCCCCTCTCCTCTCTTTTCCTCTCTTCTCTCCTCTCTCTTCCTCTCGTCCCCTCTCCTCTCTATTCCTCTCTTCTCTCCTCCTCTCGTCCCCTCTCCTCTTTTCCTCTCTTCTCTCCTCTCGCTTCCTCTTGTCCCCTCTCCTCTCTTTTCCTCTCTTCTCTCCTCTCTCTTCCTCTCATCCCCTCTCCTCTCTCTTCTCCTCTCCTCTCCTCTCTCTTCCTCTCATCCCCTCTCCTCTCTTTTCCTCTCTTCTCTCCTCTCTCTTCCTCTCGTCCCCTCTCCTCTCTTTTCTCCTCTCCTCTCTCTTTCTCTCCTCTCTCTTCCTCTCGTCCCCTCTCTTCCTCTCGTCCCCTCCTCTCTTTTCCTCTCTTCTCTCCTCTCTCTTCCTCTCCTCCCCTCTCCTCTCTTTTCCTCTCTTCTCTCCTCTCTCTTCCTCTCGTCCCCTCTCCTCTCTCTTCCTCTCGTCCCCTCCTCTCTTTTCCTCTCTTCTCTCCTCTCTCTTCCTCTCCTCCCCTCTCCTCTCTTTTCCTCTCTTCTCTCCTCTCTCTTCCTCTCGTCCCCTCTCTTCCTCTCGTCCCCTCCTCTCTTTTCCTCTCTTCTCTCCTCTCTCTTCCTCTCCTCCCCTCTCCTCTCTTTTCCTCTCTTCTCTCCTCTCTCTTCCTCTCGTCGCCTCTCCTCTCTTGTCCTCTCTTCTCTCCTCTCTCTTCCTCTCGTCCCCTCTCCTCTCTCTTCCTCTCGTCCCCTCTCCTCTCTTTTCCTCTCTTCTCTCCTCTCTCTTCCTCTCGTCCCCTCTCCTCTCTTTTCCTCTCTTCTCTCCTCTCTCTTCCTCTCGTCCCCTCTCCTCTCTTTTCCTCTCTTCTCTCCTCTCTCTTCCTCTCGTCCCCTCTCCTCTCTTTTCCTCTCCTCTCTCTTCCTTGCTCCTCCTTGTTCCCCCTGTTTCCCCCTCTCCTCTCTGGCTGTGCGGCGTTGATCCTTTGGCATTCACTTCAAACATTCTTATGATCTGACACAGCTCCCAGCATGCACCTCTTCATCTCCGCTGTGGCAGAGTGGTTACCGCGGCTTCTCCTCTCGGCGAGGAGGTTGCGGGTTAGACTCCTCATCTCTCTGAGTGGAGGAGACATGAATAAAACATGGTGAAGTCCACAGAGCAGCTGACGACAGAGTTACATCAGAATGATACAAAGAGGGAGAGGAGGACGCTCCTGTTTTCTGCATAAATAGTAGTTTTTTAGAAGAAGCGCCCCCTGCAGGTGTCGTCTCGTGAGTGCAGGTGGGCTCAGATACACAGAGATACAGAGGGTTCTGTTCACGTTTACATCACAAACCAGGAAGATGTTTGGAAACGTGCGATGACGACTTCCGGCGGCCTCTGTTCACAGTACTAAGTCTGACAAAATGTAGGAAAATGTCCCAGTTTTCTTAATTTACTCGTCTTTGTAATGTTTCCTTATGTTCGGCTAATCGTCGATTCCAACCATACCTCAGTTTTGATCATTTCCCCACTGACGCACAACTCCGAGTGCACTGGTTACATAAGGTAAGGTAAGGTAAACTTTATTGTCCCCGAAAGGAAATTTGTCTTGGGCCACAGCACCACCAAAACTGCAGAACATACAAATTCACATACAAAGACAGTCATAAAAACATACAGTAGGTAAATAGATCACTGTGAATACAATATCCGCTTCCTGGCAGCATTGAATCCAAGCTCCATTAAGTTCATCAAATCCAAAAGTCCACCATAATAAATATTAATAAATACAATTATCCAAAGTCCGCTTTCATAATATCAAAAAAAAAAAAATCATTAAAAGTAATCTTTGTCCGCACACAAAATCCAATTCATTGAGCAACAACAATTAAAATCTGAGCATACAGCTTTAAATGTTTAAATATTACAATTCATTAGATAAGAACCTAAAAGACCAAGGGCACATGATATGATGAATAATAATGCAGAACAACTAGTCCTTATTCAAGACAGTGATCGCTGTGGGGTAAATGAGAACCTGTAACGGTTAGTTTTATGTCTGATGGCTCTGAATCGTCTGCCTGAAGGTAAAAGATCAAATTCTGAGTGCAAAAAGTGGTTTTGGTTGGTAGAAATTTTCCTAGCTAGCTTAAGTATTGTTTCCTCAAAAATGGTTTGCAAGGATGGATGGTTATTGCAGCCAATTATTTTCATGGCCACACTGAGGATCTTTTGAAGTTTAGTTTTGTCTTTCACAGTTAATGCTCCAAACCACATGTGATTAGAAGAGATGAAGGCGCCAAATTCCAGATGATTCCAACCGGCACATACGTCTGCAGTCCTCATTTCACCGACCATCACGTGTAGTTCAGTGGGTTCGATCACGGTCGGTCGGAGAGCCCAGTGTCGGGAACTAAAAACTGGCGGCACGTTAAAGTCAATGGGCCGAGCTCAGCAGCACATGTGTCCGGCCTAACCTGGGCAGGTATGTTCGGTGGTTCCCTGCTCCCTGAACATGAGCGGTAGTGAGAGGAGCTGGAGCAGAGCAGAGTGGAGCCGGAGCTAACAATTGGAAAAGCTGATTTTAAGACAACATGAAGGATTTTAAGCTGAGAAAAAGTTTATGACCTGAAAATAGGTTAAAAAATCACCACAAAATCCGGCATTTTGGAAAACTGGGCCCAAGGGATTTTTTCACTGAAGTTCCAGCTCGCAACAGCTACAAGCAGCAGTACCCTCCAGTTATTTTAACAGATCCATCGTCGGTAACTACGGAGAAGTCGTCTTCATATGTTTCTAAACATTTGCGACATAACCGTGAACAGAGCTTATAGTTTTGAGAGCTTTTGCCACGCCCACTTTTCTCAGTCATCAGCACATGTTTTTAGTTCAATAAGAAACTCCTTTAGTGAAATACTTCAGAGAGAATATGTTAGCAAACGGTACAATGCAAATAAAGTTACACTACGTGACATTTCTGGTGAGGGTCGGACGTCTGCTTGTCTCCACGGAGATATGCTGCTTTGTCAGGAATGTTCCACAATATCAGACAAATGTGACAGGCCTAGAACATTGTCCCCAAAATCATCAAAATATTCCATAAGTTTGTTTCATGTTTTTAGTTTTTAGTCATGTTATTTCTGCATCTGGAGGTGGTCCATCTGTAAAAACTGTTATAGACGATTCAATATTCAGCACGTCACACATGGTTCTGTCCTCCGATCCCTCAGAGCACTCACAGCAACCACACCCAAAGACCCCAGATAGACCCTGTTTAGATCGCAAAATCCGGTTATAGTCCCGGTCTAGTCCACAGGCCACTCTAGACCAGACTTAATGTGTTTTCCATGTCTCTGCCTTAGTCCAGGTCCTGAGAGAGTTCACGAGGGCGCAGCGGTCTGTGGACACGTGCACGTGCAGCGGTCTGTGGACACGTGCACGCGCACGCCCCGAACCTAACTTGTACTCTCCTGACGTGCACTTTTACTCACATGCACTAAGTCTCCAAACATGCACATTTGTCCTATAGCACATTCACACATTTCAACTTTGTGTTTATAAGGGCCATTTTGAGGACTTCACACTATTCAGAAGAGAGATTTATTTCTCATGCACACTCCTCACGTGCACACTCCTCTCATGCACACGCTTCTCATGCACACTCTTCTCATGCACACTCCTCTCGTGCACACTCCTCTCGTGCACACTCTTCTCGTGCACACTCCTCTCGTGCACACTCTTCTCACGCACACTCCTCTCGTGCACACTCCTCTCGTGCACACTCCTCTCGTGCACACTCTTCTCACGCACACTCTTCTCGTGCACACTCTTCTCGTGCACACTCCTCTCGTGCACACTCCTCTCGTGCACACTCCTCTCGTGCACACTCCTCTCGTGCACACTCCTCTCGTGCACACTCCTCTCGTGCACACTCCTCTCGTGCGCACTCCTCTCATGCACACTCCTCTCATGCACACTCCTCTCATGCACACTCTTCTCATGCACACTCCTCTCATGCACACTCCTCTCATGCACACTCCTCTCATGCATGCACACTCCTCTCATGCATGCACACCTCTCGTGCGCACTCCTCTCGTGCGCACTCCTCTCGTGCGCACACTCTTCTCGTGCGCACTCCTCTCGTGCGCACTCCTCTCGTGCGCACACTCCTCTTGTGCACACTCTTCTCATGCACACTCCTCTCGTGCGCACTCTTCTCGTGCGCACTCCTCTCGTGCGCACTCCTCTCGTGCGCACTCCTCTCATGCACACTCCTCTCATGCACACTCCTCTCATGCACACTCTTCTCATGCACACTCCTCTCATGCACACTCCTCTCATGCACACTCTCTCATGCACACTCCTCTCATGCATGCACACTCCTCTCGTGCGCACTCCTCTCGTGCGCACTCTTCTCGTGCGCACTCCTCTCGTGCGCACTCCTCTCGTGCGCACTCTCTCGTGCACACTCTTCTCATGCACACTCCTCTCGTGCACACTCTTCTCATGCGCACTTCTCTCGTGCACACTCCTCTCGTGCACACTCCTCTCATGCACACTCCTCTCACGCACACTCTTCTCGTGCACACTCTTCTCGTGCACACTCCTCTCGTGCACACTCCTCTCATGCACACTCTTCTCGTGCACACTCCTCTCGTGCACACTCCTCTCGTGCACACTCTTCTCGTGCACACTCCTCTCGTGCACACTCCTCTCATGCACACTCCTCTCCTGCACACTCCTCTAATGCACACTCCTCTCCTGCACGCTCCTCTCGTGCACACTCTTCTCATGCACACTTCTCTCATGCACACTCCTCTTGTGCACACTCTTCTCATGCACCCTCCTCTCGTGCACCCTCCTCTCGTGCACCCTCCTCTCATGCGCACTCCTCTCATGCACACTCCTCTCGTGCACACTCTTCTCGTGCACACTCTTCTCGTGCACGCTCCTCTCATGCACGCTCCTCTCATGCACACTCCTCTCATGCACGCTCCTCTCGTGCACACTCCTCTCGTGCACACTCTTCTCGTGCACACTCCTCTCGTGCACACTCTTCTCACGCACACTCTTCTCGTGCACACTCTTCTCGTGCACACTCCTCTCGTGCACACTCCTCTCTAGCACACTCCTCTCGTGCACACTCCTCTCGTGCACACTCCTCTCGTGCACACTCCTCTCGTGCACACTCCTCTCGTGCACACTCCTCTCGTGCACACTCCTCTCGTGCACACTCCTCTCGTGCACACTCCTCTCGTGCACACTCCTCTCCTGCACACTCCTCTCCTGCACACTCCTCTAATGCACACTCCTCTCCTGCACACTCTTCTCATGCACACTCTTCTCATGCACACTCTTCTCGTGCACACTCTTCTCGTGCACACCCCTCTCGTGCACACCCCTCTCGTGCACACTCCTCTCGTGCACACTCCTCTCGTGCACACTCCTCTCGTGCACACTCATCTCGTGCACACTCTTCTCATGCACACCTCCTCTCGCACACACTCCTCTCGTGCACACTCCTCCCCCGCACACTCCTCGCCGGCTCACTCTTCTCCTGCACACTCCTCTCGGGCACACTCCTCTCGTGCACACTCCTCTCGTGCACACTCCTCTCGTGCACACTCTTCTCGTGCACACTCCTCTCGTGCACACTCCTCTCGTGCACACTCCTCTCGTGCACACTCTTCTCGTGCACACTCTTCTCGTGCACACTCTTCTCGTGCACACTCCTCTCGTGCACACTCCTCTCGTGCACACTCCTCTCGTGCACACTCCTCTCGTGCACACTCTTCTCGTGCACACTCTTCTCGTGCACACTCTTCTCGTGCACACTCCTCTCGTGCACACTCCTCTCGTGCACACTCCTCTCGTGCACACTCCTCTCGTGCACACTCCTCTCGTGCACACTCTTCTCGTGCACACTCCTCTCGTGCACACTCCTCTCATGCACACTCCTCTCCTGCACACTCCTCTAATGCACACTCCTCTCCTGCACACTCCTCTCGTGCACACTCCTCTCGTGCACACTCCTCTCGTGCACACTCCTCTCGTGCACACTCCTCTCGTGCACACTCCTCTCGTGCACACTCCTCTCGTGCACACTCCTCTCATGCACACTCCTCTCGTGCACACTCCTCTCATGCACACGCTTCTCATGCACACTCTTCTCATGCACACTCCTCTCGTGCACACTCCTCTCGTGCACACTCTTCTCGTGCACACTCCTCTCGTGCACACTCCTCTCGTGCACACTCCTCTCGTGCACACTCCTCTCGTGCACACTCCTCTCGTGCACACTCTTCTCGTGCACACTGGCAGGGCATTAAAACCCACAGAAGAGAAGCATGTCTTAAATGTGTTCAGAGGGTGCTGTGGTTTGGACAAATGAACCACAGATTGTTCATGGAATATTCTGCATCTGTTTAATTATAAATCAAATGTCTTTTAAAGAAAAAAATTTTAAATCGATACACTGGATTAACAGGACAGCAGGACAATTTATCATGTTCAGTTTTTAAATACTGGTTTAGTTCTGATTTAGTTCTACTTTAATCCTGATTTAGTCCTGTGTGTAAAATCCCTCAGTCGTCCCTCAGGTAGAATCCGTGGCAAAGGAGAGAATTAGATTTGTCAACTGGACAGAAGTTAATGTAGTCGAATATGTTTCACAGCTCTTCAGTCCTGGTCAGAATGTTGGCCAGAAGTGAAGAAGCAGCAGCTGGAAATGTGTTTAATACCACCTTAAAAACCTGCACATTAATTTGACAGATCTGAACATCAAATTCACCCATGAAGATGCCAAGGAGAGCACAGTGGCTTCAGGTAGAGGTCTTCAGAAAGCCCACACATGGTACAGTTCTGATATAGTCCTGGTTTAGGTCCTAATTTAGTCCTGGTTTAGTCTGAGCATGGTCCACGTTTTGTTCTATTTTGTCAGTTTCTATAATTACACGTTTCCAATGATTCTCGGCACATTTGCATTCTTTTATTGTTGAAACCCACAGAACAGACTCGTTTATGCACAGTCCTAATCCTCATTTTGTGTGGAGTTTGTGCCTCTCTAAAACAAAGACCTTCCTGGATCGTGCCCAGACTCGGCGGTTCAGAGATGGATTCAAACCGGATGAATCTGGCTCCTCGGAAGAAGGATTTCTGTGCCTGTGTCTGGGGACTTTTACTTTGAAGGGCCGACACGCAGAGCTTTTATTGTGGCGGGATTTACACTGAAAACGCTTTTATTGATTTGAGCCAAAACCAGGTCATGGCTTTGAACCGAAACAAAGCCAAATATATATAATGGCATATTCACTGTGTTGAAAGAACTCTCCAAACTTCTCATCCACAAATGTTTCTTCTTCTCTGTTTCTTGGGATCATCTCTACAAACTTGTCATATTAATCTTATGCTTTAAAGTCCTTTCAGCAGAAAACAATCACTTACATGAGGCTGAATACTGACTGCACTTTCTGAAGCTATTGTGAAAAAAATCATTTTAAAAAATCCATCCATCCATCTTCTTCCGCTTATCCGGGGCCGGGTCGCAGGGGCAGCAGTCTAAGCAGGGGCTCCCAAGCTTCCTTCTCCCCAGCCACTTCCTCCAGCTCCTCCGGACGGACCCCGAGGCGTTCCCAGGCCGAGAGACATAGTCCCTCCAGCGTGTCCTGGGTCTTCCCCGGGGCCTCCTACCGGGGGGACAGGCCCGGAACACCTCCCGAGGGAGGCGTCCAGGAGGCATCCGGACCAGATGCCCGAACCACCTCAGCTGGCTCCTCTCGACGTGGAGGAGCAGCGACTCTACTCTGAGCTCCTCCCGTGTGACCGAGCTCCTCACCCTATCTCTAAGGGAGCGCCCGGCCACTCTGCGGAGGAAACTCATTTCGGTCGCTTGTATCCACGATCTCGTCCTTTCGGTCGTTACCCAGAGCTCATGACCATAGGTGAGGGGAGGAACGCAGCCTGAGGTAAATCGAGAGCTTCGCCTTTCGGCTCAGCTCCCTCTTCACCACAATGGTCCGATACAGCGACTGCATTTTAAAAAATCACCTTAGTTTATTTCTCTCCCAATAGAGAAAATGCTGAACTTTGTGCCAGTTTTTGTTTCACGTGGACAGGCCCAGGAATTACAGAGACGTGAACCGTAAACCAGGTCAGCACAACATGGGAGAATGGGAGGGCATCTGACACATCGAGATACGGGAAAGATGGGAGGGCACATGACAAACGGATACAGGTCATTGTATTATGTAAATATTTAAGTGAGATTCGGGTGTTTTATTCATGTTTCACAGATTTTCTGAAAAGCAGCACATTATTATTTATCACAGTATTATTTAAAGAGCGGCTGCCGTACGTTTGCGGGTTTCACACATTTACATCACCGTGTTCGTTTTATTGCTTTGTAAATGATGTATTTTCCCAAAACAACGTATATCACTTTTGTTTTTGATATGAACCCCCTTCTCTTTGCTCCCTGCGCTAAGTCGCTCCCCCTTCAGAGCGCTATCACAACACAGTCAGAGTGCGTCCTGCTAATGAAACTACTGCGTATCACATCGGGTTTGACCAGTCGCTGTGTACAGTTTTGTGCAGGTGCAGGGATGCACTACGACCACTTTTTTGAAAACCGATAAGAGAATGTGTACAGTGATCCCTCGTTTATCGCGGGGGTCACGTTCCAAAAAGAACCCGCGACAGGCGAAATCCATGAAGTATCAGCTTTATTTTTTTTACAATTATTATACAATACAATACTGTACTATAGAATGAAACCAAAGATCAAATCCTGTTTTCAGGCTCAAGCATTTAAAAATATAAACGTTTTCTTACAAATAACTATGAGAGTTTTTAAAAAATGCTGTAAAATAATAATTTTAATGAATACGAACACGAGGTTGGACATTGTGACTCACGTGTATTTCACAGTCCCTCTGACTGAGCCTCTTCCTCCTGACTCCTGTAGCGTCTCTTTCTCCTGAAGCCTGTGGTGCAGGTGTCTTCTCCCGTCGTCCTTATGTTATTTTCCTCCTTCTTTATGGCCCATGTTTTCTTTTCTGTGGGAGACGCTCCAAACGGCTCTTTGAGTGTTAAAGGTGCCGACCCCTGGTCTAAGTGAAAGACCAGTCAACTTTTATCACTTCTAGACGACAGTCCCTTGGCCAATCAGGATTCAGAACACAATGCACTGTTAAAAAAAAATAAAAATAAAAAAGCATTAAAAAATCCGCGAAACAGCGAAGCCGCGAAAGATGAACCGCGTTATAACGACGGATCACTGTATAATAATTTCTCTACTTGCCGATACAGAGTACCGATACTGGTACTTTAACCCCCACCCCCATTCACATACACATGTACATGCACATCAGTATCCCGTTTTTAGCCACACCCCGGTTATGGCAGGATTTGGGATATGCTGTCTACATGCACACTAAGAAACCAGGATACTCATATCCCTGTATACTGTAATGTGAGACATGACCAGCCGTTCAAAGCAGTTCATGATGATGGGGGGTCACGGTTTAGCTAAGACCCAAAATCACAAACCACGACTGGTAAACGTTAAAGTGATTTATTACAAAGATTCTGGAAATAATACAGAAGGCAGGCAGATGGACAGGCAGGCAGGCGGGCAGACAGGCACCTGGACACAGGAAGAGGTAAGTCCAAGAAATACAAGGCAAGGGTATCCACACAAACCTAGAACCAAGGTTTCACTAACGTAGAGCAGACAACGAACTGGCGAGGACTGGTTGGAGAGCTGGGGTTCTTGTACTGCAGGTGATGAGTTGATGGGATGCAGGTGTGCGCTCTGCCAGCAGGAGGGAAACTCCCAGAGGAGGAGGAGACTCAGGAGGGAGGGGAGGGGAGGAGAGGAGAGGAGGAGAAGGCAAAGACCAGGAGCGGATCCTGACAGGGGGTCTGAGGTCTTCTGTGGTGGTGCTCACATAAAGCTGTGTAAATGTGCTCAATGTACTTCACAAACAGTATGTGTAAAACCTGAGCACTCGACAATGACGGTTTCATCTTTGGCAATTGAAAAACCTTTTTCAGATTGATATAGTATTATATTTATATCAGTCATATTGAGCTAATGGTGATAAGGCTCAAAGTTGCTCTCTGTAGCTGTAGACACACTGTGACTGTGTCTGCACAGACTACACCACACTGCTGTGTCCACTGTGCGTCCAGTGAAAGGTCGGGTAGGTTTGGTTTATTTGTCATTTGTTGGCACTTTGGGAAAACGTGCAAAAGCTCAAAGTGCACCATGACACACACACACACACACACACACACGCACACACACACACACACACACAATCACCACAGAGGGCACATGACACTGTGAACTAAACAACAAGAGAAATGAGAAATGTACTTCTAGAAGCGGTGGATGGGCAATTACTGAGTAAAGTCTGATACTTTGAATTTTACATCAGTCAGAATAGGAAGGCACTAGACCAAAGTTTAAAGGTCATTGTTCAGGCTTAGAACAGCATGTGTGAAGAAGGCCAGAAGTCTTTTTATTTTATGGAGTGATATCTTCTCCAGAAGAGGGAGCTGGAACATGTATCTGCCAAAAGGTTGTGATGATCTGAAGGGTTCGACTTAAAAGTCCACATTTGTACTGAGCCTGGAGCACAGGCAGGTCACAGTGTGTTTGTGGAGTGCAGTGCCCTGTTTAAAGCTCTTCTCTCTTTCGCTGTTACAGAACCACATAGAGTTAGAACCCACCAGAAGGCTCTTGATGGCTCTTGGAAAAAACCAAGATGGCGCCGGAGTGTCTGGCTTGCCGTTTGGCTCTCTCATTGTTGGGGTGTTTTATTGTGTTTTTAAGCTGTTTTGGGGGGATCACACACTCACTGCTGGTGTATGAGCGTCAGAACTTATTAAAAATCAAAGATTATGTGGATAATTGCGCGGAATATCGTTATGATGAGACAAACAAGCCGCGTGCCACTAACCTGGCTAACGTCCCGGATTACCTTCTCCGGGTGAAGGCCCTGCTGCCCAAGAAACGCAGGCGGCGTGGAGTACGCAGCGGCCGGCTGGCCAGACTGAAGTGCTGGCTGGTCCTTTGTCCAGAACTTTTACAGTGTCCAGCGAACATCCCCCAGGATTATGCAGCCTGTTATCGCCGCTTTCTTGCGCGTCGGAAACTTGCCCCCATCACCGTCGCTGCTTGGGTACTGCCGGTTTGTGGACGAGGGGATGACCCAACGCTGGTGCGCCTTCGCCGGTCTCGTCTACGGGGATCAAGCGGCGTGGATCCCGGCAACCTCCAGCCCCTGAGTCGGGCTGCTCCGGCTGACCACATGATCCAGACTTCATTGAAATGTGCGCTTTTAAATGCAAGATCTGTGGTTAACAAGACTTTTGTTGTCCAGGATTATTTCACTTCTCACTCGCTGGATGCGCTTTTCCTCACGGAGCCCTGGATTAATTCCGGTGAGTCCGCCGCTCTTACAGAACTGTTACCTCCAGATTGTGTTTTTATTAATGCACCGAAATCCACGGGACGTGGAGGTGGCATCGCTTCAGTTTTTAGGAAAAGCGTAAGCTACAAGCCACTGACGACAGACTTTTTCGCTTCGTTTGAGGTGAGCTGCTTTGAACTTTGTGAAAAAAATCCCGTGTTTTGCGCGGTGATTTACAGACCACCGAAGTATAACAAAGACTTTATCAGTGAATTTTCACATTTCATTGCTCCTGTGTTGACAAACTATGATAAAATTTTATTGGTTGGTGATTTTAATTTGCATATTTGTTGTCTTTCTGCGCCTATGGCAAAAGATTTTATGGAATTGATTGATGGTTTTAACTTGGTGCAACATGTGAAAGAACCCACGCAGATACATGGCCACACATTGGATCTGGTGATCTCATGCAATTTGTCCATTAACAATGTATTGGTAGGGGATGCTGTCATGTCTGACCATTGTCCTATTTTGTTTGATTTTATTCTGCGCGACTGTCTGAAGCCTATTTCAGTGCGTCACTGCCGCGTCCTAAAACCGGACACTGCGGCGTCATTTTCGTCTTTTTTTATGAAAAATGTGCCAGACCTGGGTGACGCCGGCTTTCAGGACACTGAAGAAATTACAAACTCTTTTATGGCTGCGTGCACTACAGTCATGGACTCTGTAGCTCCACAAAAAGCTGCGCCCCAGAGTCAAACCTGTGCCATGGATAAATGACACCACTCGTGAGGCCAGGCGCAGATGTAGGCAGGCGGAAAGGAAGTGGAAAAGTGATAATTTGCAAGTGTCTTATGAAATTTTAAGAGACAGTTTAAAAATGTATCAGAAATCTGTTAAAGAGGAACAGAGGAAATATTTTTCAAACTTGGTTTTGACAAATGTCAATAATCCTCGTATTTTATTTCAAACAATTGGGTCTGTTTTGAACCCATCCAAATCCACTATTTTAGATTCTTGTTCTGAAAAATGTGAACAGTTTTTATCTTATTTCACAGAGAAGGTTGCGTTGATTAGAGCCAACTTAAACTGTCCTTCTGCTGTTCCACGAATAAGCATGTCTTGCTCAGCTATTTTTTGTAAATTTGAGCCAGTGTCTTTGGAGTTTCTCTCTAAAATAGCTAACAAGCTTAAAGCTTCATCCAGTCCTATTGACCCCGTCCCTCCAAGGTTATTTAAGGAGGTATGGACAACAATTGGCTCGAGTGTATGTGAAATTATGAACAGCAGTCTTGTCTCTGGTGTTGTACCTTCATTTTTTAAAAAGGCTGTAATCGAACCTCTCCTTAAGAAACCAAGTTTGGACTCATCAAATGTTTCAAATTTTCGTCCAATCTCTAAGCTTCCTTTTTTGGCTAAAGTATTGGAAAAATGTGTTCTTTGTCAATTGCAGCCCTTTTTAAAAGCACATGGCATTTTAGAGCGTTTCCAGTCAGGATACAAAGCCCTGCATAGCACGGAGTCTGCACTTTTAAAGGTTTTTAATGACCTATTTTTAATGACTGATGGTGGCAGCTCTGCCATTTTAGTGCTTTTAGACCTGACTGCTGCTTTTGACACAGTCGACCATGCAACTCTTTTAAACCGCCTTGAAGACTGTGTGGGTGTCAGGGGGACCGCCCTAAACTGGTTCAAGTCGTATCTTTCTGGGAGATCCTGCACTGTCAGGCTGGGGGACTCCACCTCGTCTGCTGCTCCGTTGCACTGTGGAGTCCCCCAGGGGTCAATTCTTGGCCCTATCCTTTTTACTCTCTACCTGCTCCCACTCGGTGAAATTTTTAAAAAGCATGGCATTTTATATCATTTTTACGCTGATGACTGCCAAATTTATCTTCCGATTTCTAAGCACGCGAAAGGCCCCCTGACACCCTTGTTGAGCTGCCTTGGTGACGTCAAGGTTTGGTTGGCCCAAAATTTTCTCTGTTTAAATGAAGGGAAAACTGAAATTGTGCTCTTTGGGCCACTGATCCCTCATTGGACTTGGGCCCTTTAAAGATAATGTTCATCCCTTCGCCACCAACCTTGGCGTCACCATGGACAGGGATTTTAAACTCAGCAAGCAGATCAACACAGTCGTTAAATCAGGCTTTTATCATCTTCGCCTTTTATCCAAAGTTAAGCCGTTTTTAAGTTTTAAGCACTTTGAACAAGTCGTTCACACTTTTATTTCTTCGCGTCTGGACGACTGTAATGCTCTTTATACTGGCATATCACAAAATGCTCTTTCACGCTTACAGTTAGTCCAGAACTCTGCGGCACGACTTTTAACAGGAATCAAAAAACGTGAGCACATCACTCCAATTCTTGCGTCTTTGCACTGGCTTCCTGTTCATTTTAGAATTGATTTTAAAATTTTATTGTTTGTTTTTAAAGCTTTGAATGGACTGGCCCCGGATTACATCTCGGACCTCATCCAAATCTACACTCCGGCGCGCGCTCTGAGGTCTGAGGGCCAGCTCCAGCTCGTGGTGCCTAAGACGAGACTTAAATCCAGAGGGGACAGGGCTTTTTCTGTGGTTGGTCCTAAACTATGGAACGCCCTGCCCCCCCACGTCCGAGCAGCTCCCACAGTGGAGTGTTTTAAGTCTTGTCTTAAGACCCACTTTTATTGTCTGGCTTTTAACACCGCGTGAGTTGTGTGGTCCTCTGTGTCTTTTATTATATTTTAGGGTTTTTTATTATTTTATTGTTCTTAGAGTATTTATTTTTTATTAATTTTTTTTTTTTTTTAGTGTTTTTATCTTTTATTGTTTTTATTATTTTATGGTATATTTATTTGTATATTTATTTGTTTGCACTCTGGTAGGGCATTTGATTACTTGTCTATTTTAAACAGTTTCTGTAGTTATTTGTTTATTTTAAATGATGGTTTTGTGCAGCACTTTGGAAACGCTTTCAGTTTATGAAATGTGCTATATAAATAAAGTGGATTGGATTGGATTGGATTGGATTGATGGGGCATTGACAAAAGTTCATTCAATTCAAATATGATCATTCAAACATGTCACAAATGTTTTCCTAGGAACTGGAATAATGATGGATCTTTTAAGGCTGTGTGGAACAGTCCAGGGGGACATGTTGAAGAGATCAGTGAGAAC
>CM060657.1:2251301-2263801 GCA_030686955.1 Odontamblyopus rebecca | reverse complement strand
AAGGATTATTCTGGACTACAGGCTGAAAATAATGAGAGAACATAAAACCTCCTCTTTTTTTCTGACTCTTTTCCTCTGTTTCTGCTCCTCTGTCTCTGCTCTGATTATGATGTTAATTTAAATTCATTATGTCAGATGTAATTTCGTCGTCAGTGGGACGGCCGAGCTGAAGTGTCAGTGAACGCCTCGTGGGTCAGAGAATCAGATTTATCGTGTTTACACTCGATGCACCACTGTCACGACTGATCACGTTGGCTCATTTATGACATACACTTTAAACCTAAATAAAAACGTTTGAACATCACTGGCTTAAGGATCAGGAAAAAAGTAGAAAACCCCAGAATCACAGAGCGGCTTAAAGGGAAAGGTGTTAGACTGCAGCTGGTCTCATGTAGGATCTGGTTTAGTCCTGGTTTAGTCCTGGTTTAGTCCTGGTTTAGTCCTGGTTCAGTCCTGGTTCAGTCCTGGTTCAGTTCTGGTTTAGTCCTGGTTTAGTCCTGGTTTAGTCCTGGTTTAGTCCTGGTTCAGTCCTGGTTCAGTTCTGGTTTAGTCCTGGTTTAGTCCTGGTTTAGTCCTGGTTTGGTTTTGGTTCAGTTCTGGTTTAGTCCTGGTTCAGTCCTGGTTCAGTTCTGGTTTAGTCCTGGTTTAGTCCTGGTTTAGTCCTGGTTTGGTTTTGGTTCAGTCCTGGTTTAGTCCTGGGTTAGTCCTGGTTCAGTCCTGGTTCAGTCCTAGTTTAGTCTTGGTTCAGTCCTGGTTCACTCCTGGTTCAGGTTTATTCCTGGTTCAGTCCTGGTTTAGTCCTGGTTCAGTTCTAGTTTAGCCCTGGTTTAGACCTATTTTAGTCTTGGTTCAGTCCTGGTTCAGTCCTGGTTTAGTCCTGGTTTAGTCCTGGTTTGGTTTTGGTTCAGTTCTGGTTTAGTCCTGGTTTAGTCCTGGTTCAGTTCTGGTTTAGTCCTGGTTTAGTCCTGGTTCAGTCCTGGTTTAGTCCTGGTTTAGTCCTGGTTCAGTTCTGGTTTAGTCTTGGTTCAGTCCTGGTTTAGTCCTGGTTCAGTCCTAGTTTAGTCCTGGTTCAGTCCTGGTTCAGTTCTGGTTTAGTCTTGGTTCAGTCCTGGTTTAGTCTTGGTTCAGTCCTGGTTCACTCCTGGTTCAGTCCTGGTTCAGGTTTCTTCCTGGTTCTAACTGTCTGGCCTGAATAGACATGTCTCTCCTCAGGGGGGCAGGGCTGCTTCGAGGTGGACCAGCGCTCAGGTCAGATCCGGACCACAGGACGACCTTTGACCCCCGGAGCTGAGTACCTCCTACAAGTCCAAGCCCAGACCCAAGACCAAGACCTGGACCCAGGCTCCGGCCGGGCACTCTCCGCCTCCGTGTGGGTCCTGGCGGGTCTCAGAGCGCCGCAGTTCACCAACGAGAGCTATGTCCTGAGGGTGGAGGAGAACAGCGCCCCCTCTCAGCCGTGAGTATTACACACTGCAGCACTCACTGTTTTTGAAGAAATCCCCAAACATCTGATCCACAAATGTTCCTCCTTCTCATTATTTGTTTGGGATCAGCTCCACAAACTTGCTGCAATATTATCTAGAGCTCTTTTAACAGACAATTGCCACATTTACATGAGAGCTTTAATTCTGAATAATGTATTTAATTTTCAATAAAAAATAATTCTGCTTTAAAAAGATCATGTAAACACTTAATTCCTAATTAAATTGATTATTCGGAATTAAACTTAATTCTGAAGCAAGTGGGTGGTTTATTCCAGTTTTAAAGCCGTTCATTTATTCCTTGATCATGTAAACGTTTATTCTCCTTAAAAATAATTCCGGTTGTTCAGTGCTTTCTTGTTGAGTCGCCCTTCTGATGTGACCCAGACTGTCCAGCTCCACCGGTCCAAGTGTTTTCAGGTTGAGCCGTTCGCTCCTAAAGAGAAGTCATTTTGCGTCTTAGAATATGTCCGCACACAGTCACCCAGGTCTGTACAGTGGGCCTTCAATGCAAAATTTGGAAAAACTTCACCAACTGGGCAACAGATCTGGACTTGGTATCAAAAACTGGAAGATTTATACAGGGCTAAAGGATCTGGTGGACCTTCAACATTAGAAGAGAAGGTCAAGGAAGTTAGCGAAAACCTCTCGCGAAGCCCCAAGAAGTCCATAAGGAGAAGAAGTTTGGAAACCCAGATTCCTCAAATGACGGTTTGTTATTTCTTCACATTTCTGTCGCATGTCAACACAGAATTCTTGACGTTTTTGCCTGTCATCTGCTGTTAAAGTCTGAAGGAGCTGCAGACAGTAGGGTTTCATTTCCAATCATTTCCTCAGGATACACCAAACCATCATTCGCTGCGGTGTTGGGTGACTGTGTACAAGCATATTCCAAGACGCAAAGTGACTTCTCTTTGGTAGTGAACGGCTCAACCTGAAAACAGCACAAAAATAAAACATTAAATATAAAATCTTGACCTGTTTCTAGACATTCTGTGAAAATTTTAGGTTATTTCAACAAGAATTGCCAAAATTATTGGCCTGCAAAATCATGTCAAATTTTTTGGGACACCCTGTGTACCTTTTGGGGTCTAGTATTTATTGTTTGTACTTCTTTGCAGTTCTGGTTATTTGTCTAAAGCAGGGGTGTCAAACTCATTTTGGTCCGGGGGCCGTATGCAGCCTACTTTGATCCCAAAAGGGCCGGATCAGAAAACTCAGTTCTCTCTTCAAGTTATTGTATTTTTCTCCGTGTCTCGTAGTGGTGTTTAAGATTATATTCCTCGAGCAACGCCACTTGTTCCAAACACACTGAGCACAGATTTCCCATTCACCTCTGTCAACAAATAAGAATTAGACTATTTTTCTTGGGAAATCCTGAACTCAGCATCTGCTTTTCTCATTTTTTGACATTTTGCTGATGAGGGTCACGGTCGACAGTCAAAACGATCGTCCTTTAAGAGCGTTTGGAAAGAGGAAAGTCTTCATTTGTGCTGCTCTGGTGGGAGTCGCAACGCACAGAAACGCCGGAGACGCTGCTATGCTAAACGGTGCAGAAAATTAACTGAAAAATCTGAAAAAATTTTTCAGCCGAGGGCCAGATTAAAGGTCTTGGAGGGCCGGATCTGGCCCCCGGGCCGCATGTTTGACACATGTGTTCTAAACAATAAGATTTGGTTAATAACTTGTATGACTCTGTACATAAGCAAACTACGCATTTCATTCTGCTGTTTTCTGCTGATTTAGAATATTTTTTGTGTTTTGCTCTTGGGTTTGTGGGTCAGTGTCATAAATTTGTTTCAGTTTAATTATTTATAGTCTAGATTTACTTATATCACACTTCAAACTGTGTGATGGCGACAGGTCTAGTGCCAGTTTTTGTTTCATGTGCCCAGTAATTACAGAGACACGAACCATAAACCGCATCTGCAATATGACCGTGGTTTAGGGTTTGATTCCCGGCGTGGGCCCTTTTTGTGAAGAGTTTGCATGAGTTTGCTCTCACCCTGGCTCAGACCCTGGCTCCAATCTGGAGGAGGTCCCAGAACATCCTCATCTCTGCTCTTTAATTAGCACGTCATTAGCTTGTGTTGGCTCCAAACCTGATCAAAGCAGAGGTGTCATTTTTACCCTGGCAGAGAAAGTTCATTTGGCCTGAACCAGTCATGTCCTGAGCCAGAGTCTGTGCTCTGCTTTGCCTCATTAATTCTCAACAGGACTGAACCAGAATGGACCTGGACCTCAAAGTTTATATCTCGTCCTTAGCACTAACTGTATTGTCGCTGTCCTTGGTCCTGATTTAGTTCTGGTCAAGTCCTTGGTCTGGTCCCTGGTGTTAGTTTAGCTCCTTGGCTCCTCTTCCTCATCCTCACCCACGTTGTTGCTGTTCTTTGTCCTTGTTTAGTTCTCAGTCTGGTCTCTGGTCTGGTCTCTGGTCTTGGCTCTGGGCTGGTCTTTGGTCTTGTGCCTGGTCTAGTCCCTGATCTTTGGTGTAGTCCCTGGTTCCCAGACAGAGTAGTAAGCGTTAAAGTAGGGGTGGGGTCAGACGTTGAGCTACGCCCATGCTGAGCCTCTCTGATCTGTAGCGAGGGGCTGGTTCCTTGTCTCGGGTTTAGTCCCTGGTTCCTGGTCTAGTCCCTGGTCTTGGTCTGGTCTCTGTTCTGGGTCTGGGCCCTGGTCTGGGTCTGGTCTCTGGTCTGGGTCTGGTCTCTGGTCTCTGGTCTGGTCTCTGGTCTGGGTCTGGGCTCTGGTCTGGGTCTGGTCTCTGGTCTCTGGTCTCTGGTCTCTGGTCTCTGGTCTGGTCTCTGGTCTGGGCTCTGGTCTCTGTTCCTCATGTTTACTCCTCTGTTGTCACTGCTGCTCATTTTAATAAATATTTGAATTTTCTTCTGAGCCTCTCTGCCTCCAGGCAATGCACATCTGCCTCCTCCTCCTCCTCTACTGCCTCCTCTCACCCCTCCTCCTCCTCTACTGCCTCCTCTCACCCCTCCTCCTCCTCTACTGCCTCCTCTCACCCCTCCTCCTCCTCTACTGCCGCCTCTCACCCCTCCTCCTCCTCTACTGCCTCCTCTCACCCCTCCTCCTCTACTGCCTCCTCTCACCCCTCCTCCTCCTCTACTGCCTCCTCTCACCCCTCCTCCTCCTCTACTGCCTCCTCTCACCCCTCCTCCTCCTCTACTGCCTCCTCTCACCCCTCCTCTTCCACTCGCCCCTCCTCCTCTAACACTCCCCTATCTTTTTTCTACCTCTCTCTCTCTCCTTCTTCTTCCTGCTCTCTCTCTCATCTTTCTCCCACTCTCTTTCTGTCACTCTCCCTCCTTCTCTCCTTCCTGTTGTGTTGTTTTGCCGTGGGGCTTCCATTGTTCTCTTTCTTCTCCTTCACTCCACTCTGTTCACACTGGTCTTGTCTGCAGCTTGTGCCCTCTTTTCCTTTTTCCATTTTTCAAACTCTAATAAACTCATTTAATCATTTCATTTCATGAGAAATCTCTAAAAGTCAAATCCACAAATGTGTTTTTTCCCTGATGATGCTTTTTCTCCACTCTGGACTCTGGCTCCTGTTCATTTCCTATTGATAAACTGTGGCCCTTCCCTCTGTCACTGCTGCTGTCAGAGTCCTCATCCTGGTTTTCAAATGTTCCTATGAACCTGCTCTACATGATCCTGGGGTTTGGGAAGGGGCGTTGCCTTCAAGAACCTTACTCGGCAGCTGAGTGGCTAGCACTCATGCCTCACAGCAAGAAGGTTGTGGGTTCGATCCCCTGTGTCTGGATGGGTTTCCTCCGGGCGCTCCGGTTTCCCCCATCAACCCAAAACATGCACTGTAGGTGTGAAAGTTGTGTGAGTGAGTGATGGTGGTGGTCGGAGGGACTGTTGGCGCTGGTTGGCTTGGCCGTCAGTCTGTCCCAGGGCCATGGGCGTCGCATCAATTCAATTCACATTTCAGAATTGTTCGTTTTGTCCTCCCCACATTAATCATAAAAAAATAATTTGTTCATCCAGCGTTGTTTTGAAACAATCCATTCCACTTAATGGTGATCCACTCCGGGTATTCCGTGTTGCCTGTGTGCGCATGTGTTGCCTCATCAAAAAGGACTCATCAAAAAGTTCATCCAGCGTTGTTTCCCAAAACAATCCATTCCACTTAATCGCTGAGAGATACACATACCACTGACGATCCGCTCCGGGTTTTCCATGTTGGCTTCTGCGTGTGTTGCCTGGAACTCATCACATGGAAGTGAATCGTCAGTGCAACAGTTAGCTTCAGTTAGCTTCAGTTAGCTTCAGTTAGCTTCTAGGCTTATTGTGTGACATATTGAACCAAATTACAAGGAAACCCCAAAATAAAACATAAAATGCATCCAGAAAGTCATTTGGACTAATTGTGTCATTAATTTCATTATCATCTTAGGCAAAGCAGTGGGTTTAAAAACAGGCTGTACTATTTGAATGAAGAATGTTGAAAAATAGCCACTTTTGCAGGTAAAATTAGGCATTTAAAATAGACCAGAATGCAGGAAATGGCATCTAATACACTATTTTTTTTTTTTTTAAATAAATAAAATAAAATAAACACTCCTGATTTGCTCTTTGGTTGCTATGATACATGATTTTCCAACATGGAACACTGTTGCACATTCGCTCCTATAACTGCTAGCCTCCGTGAGCTTCATTTTGAGCCATAAATATGATATGAATGGACTAGCCGCTGCGTTCCAAACAGGAAGTGCTCCAGGATGCTCTTCCGGCTCCTCCTGACACTGCCTCCCATTGACTTACATTGGGATCTTGTGGTTCCTCTCCATAGACTGTATATATGAATGGACAAAGCTAACCTGTTAGCCGCCGCATGTCAAACAGGAAGTGCTCCAGGAGGCTCTTCCCTTTCTCCCTTTTTCCCATTGACTGAGAACTTATCGTCCCTCTCTCTGGACCTGCTGCTGTGGCCTTGTCATTTTGGTCTTAAAATGTTCATATAAACCCGCTCTACATGAGCCTGAATTTTTCATTTTGCTTTCTTGTTCCTAAATCAAGATATGAAATAACGGAACAATCCTCCTTCCCCGAGGTCGCTGCCGCCTAGCATTAGCAACAGGTTTGACTGACAGCTTGTTGTCGTTCGTACAAAACAGAACATAGAACATAAATCAATGGCTTAAATGTACTATTTAAAGTCTGATGATAAAAGCTAAAAGTTTCCTTATTATTCTCAAGAATCACCGAAATACTGTGGTCCGTGTAGAATGGTGCAGAGTATTGCCGCTCTGCGATGTGAAGGGTGGGCACTCGTGGTCGGATTTCCAAATATGGAGCCTGGCTCCATATTCGCTCCTGTAACCGTGGCATCGCGAGCCTCATTTGAGCAGCACTGAACACTATGGGTGATGTCACACTCACTCAGTCCACTCATATCTATGTCTATGCTCCTCTCTCTGTAACTGCTGCTGTGAGCCTCGACATTCTGGTCTTAAATGTGTTTTGTCCCTAAATCAAGATATGAACATAAATCACAGACCCATCAGACGCTTTCATTCCCCGAGGTCACTCCCATAGCTTTAGTAACAGGTTTGATTGACAGCTAGTGCGTTTTGTTGCTCCCTTCCTGCTTTCTGATGAGAAGGACGGGCACTTTTAACAACCTCAATCATGATGGGCTCTGATACTCGCGGGCAGATTTCCAAATATGGAGCTCGGGGGCTTCATTTGAGTGGAACTGAA
Source organism: Odontamblyopus rebecca (assembly GCA_030686955.1). Classification (NCBI taxonomy): domain Eukaryota; kingdom Metazoa; phylum Chordata; class Actinopteri; order Gobiiformes; family Gobiidae; genus Odontamblyopus; species Odontamblyopus rebecca. Next base: position 2,256,602 of record CM060657.1, on the reverse strand, counting down.
CACTTCGCTTAGTCCACACTCGCTTAGTCCATTTCTTTAAACAGTGTTTGAGCTTCACAAACACAATGCCTACTGTTGGTCACTGACAATCACCACATTTCCATCCATCCATCCATCTTCTCCCGCTTAATCCAGCTGGGTCGCCAATCCTCATAGCACCTGACCCCCCCTATGAACCCCTCTGCAGGTGGTGAGCCCACAGGAGGTGGACATTATGGTCCTTGATGTTAGTTCAGGTGCTGCATGTTTTTAGGTTGATGGGGGAAACTGGAGCACCTGGAGGAAACCCATCCAGACACGGGGAGAAACATGCAAACTCCACACAGAAAGGCCCGGGTGACCCGGGGATCGAACCCACAACCTTCTTGCTGTGAGGCCTGAGTGTTGCCACTCAGCCACCGTGCCGCCAATCACCACATTTACAGAGCTTTAATTCCGAATAAAAATTATTTAACTCTGAATAAAAATGAATTCCACTTTAAAAAGACCATGTAAACACTTAATTCCTAATGAGATTATTCGGAATTAAATTAAATTCTGAAGTGAGTGGTTAATTCCGATTTTAAAGCCTTTAGTCCTTGATCATGTAAACATTTATTCTTCTTAAAAATAAATCGTTGAGTGCCGTTGTGCAAGACACTTGACTGCGCGTGTGAATCTGTGTTTCCTCCTCAGAGTGGGCGTGGTGGAGGCGGTCTCATTCCAGTCCCGCCCACTTTCCTACGTCCTGCTGCTGAACCCCGGGAACCTGTTCAGTGTGAACCAGGCGACGGGAGCACTCACTCTGACCCGGAATGTGGACTATGAGAGCGGGTACAACATCCACGCTCTGCAGGTCCGAGCCACGGAGGAGGAGACGGCACTCACCTCTGTGACCGAGGTGAGACTACAGCAAAACCCGAGCAAAAAACTCGTCCCACAGACACAGAGGAGGCGGGGCACCTTAATACATTGTTTTGGGCAAATATAACATTTTCAAAACAATAAAAAAGTAGCACGGTCAACTAAATGTGTAATGTGTTACAGTTAATACCCCAGAAGTAAATACCCCCTCTTTAACTTCTATGAGTCTGGAGGCCCTGATTGGAGGCCCCATGTGGAGAGCCTGGTTCTTTGTGCTGCAGTTACATCATATTTCTGAGTGTATGAAAATAAGATGAGCTGATTCAGATGCACTGATGCAAGCTGCTCTTCCAAAAGAACCAAAACCAAGAAAACTGCAAATGTGGAGAAAGAAGGAACTCATGTGGAGCAAAGCCATTCAGGCTCAGACAGACATGACCACACTTCAACACAAATGTTCTGTTAAAACTCTGTCAAATGCAGATGACTTTACAGTTGTAGAATTCAACTTTAAATGTGTTCATTTATTGTCAAATTTAAAATGAAGTGTGATGGTGGCAGCCGGTGGCAGTTGGAAAGTGAGGCTCAGATCTGGAGGAGGGTCCAGCCGGTTCTCCTGACTGTCACGGGAGCATTTTAACAAAAACAAATATAGGTGAAATGTTTAAGATTTAGTTCTTTTCATTCCTTTAACAAACATCACCCATTCATTTTCTTCTGCATATCCCAGGAAACAGTCTAAGCAAGGACTCCAGACTCCTTCCTTCACCCCAGACACTTCCTCCAGCTCCTCCTGGAGGTCCCTCAGACTTTCCCAGCCCAGAGACACAGTCCCTCCAGCGTGTCCCTTTAACAAACAAAATGTACTTTTTTGTAGTAAACATGGAATAAGCACAGTTCCAGGTTTAGTCCTAGTCCTAGTTCAGTCCTGGTTGAGTCCTGGATGAGTCCCCATTTAGTCCTGGTTTAGTCCTCATTTAGACCTGATCCTGTTATCTTGCCTTCACAGAGTCCTGGAGATGGACTTAGACCGTGTTAAACTGGTTCAGTTTTGGTCCCAGTGGCTACTGATCCTTCACAGAAAATCCTGGTTTAGTCCAAGAGACAGAGGGAGACAGAGTGGGAGAGGAGGGGAAGAGAGAAAAGGATTTTGTCTGTGGCTTAGCAGCTCACAATATGCTGTGTAAGTCCTGTTTCATAACTGTATTTGATGAAATTTTGACATGAATTTCATTCAAACAGGAAATTGTGTGTTTGTGTGTTATGCAGTTTATGTACTGTATGTGTGTAATGTGGTTTATATACTGTATGTGTGTAATGTGGTGTATATACTGTATGTGTGTAATGTGGTTTATATACTGTATGTGTGTAATGTGGTGTATATACTGTATGTGTGTTATGTGGTTTATATGCTGTATGGGTGTGTGTTCTTCGGTTTATATACTGTGTGAATGTGTGTGTGTGTTTTAGTTTATGTACTGTATATGTGTGTGTATGTTTTAGTTTATGTACTGTGTATGTGTGTGTGTGTTTTAGTTTATGTACTGTATGTGTGTGTGTGTGTTTTAGTTTATGTACTGTATATGTGTGTGTGTGTTTTAGTTTATGTACTGTATATGTGTGTGTGTGTGTTTTAGTTTATGTACTGTATATGTGTGTGTGTGTTTTAGTTTATGTACTGTATATGTGTGTGTGTGTTTTAGTTTATGTACTGTATATGTGTGTGTGTGTTTTAGTTTATGTACTGTATATGTGTGTGTGTGTTTTAGTTTATGTACTGTATATGTGTGTGTGTGTGTGTTTTAGTTTATGTACTGTATATGTGTGTGTGTGTGTTTTAGTTTATGTACTGTATATGTGTGTGTGTGTGTGTTTTAGTTTATGTACTGTATATGTGTGTGTGTGTTTTAGTTTATGTACTGTATATGTGTGTGTGTGTGTTTTAGTTTATGTACTGTATATGTGTGTGTGTGTGTTTTAGTTTATTTAGTGTTTATGTGTGTGTGTGTGTTTTAGTTTATGTACTGTATATGTGTGTGTGTGTTTTAGTTTATGTACTGTATATGTGTGTGTGTGTGTTTTAGTTTATGTACTGTATATGTGTGTGTGTGTGTGTGTTTTAGTTTATGTACTGTATATGTGTGTGTGTGTTTTATTTTATGTACTGTATATGTGTGTGTGTGTTTTATTTTATGTACTGTATATGTGTGTGTGTGTTTTAGTTTATGTACTGTATATGTGTGTGTGTGTTTTAGTTTATGTACTGTATATGTGTGTGTGTGTGTTTTAGTTTATGTACTGTATATGTGTGTGTGTGTTTTAGTTTATGTACTGTATATGTGTGTGTGTGTTTTAGTTTATGTACTGTATATGTGTGTGTGTGTGTTTTAGTTTATGTACTGTATATGTGTGTGTGTGTTTTAGTTTATGTACTGTATATGTGTGTGTGTGTTTTAGTTTATGTACTGTATATGTGTGTGTGTGTTTTAGTTTATGTACTGTATATGTGTGTGTGTGTTTTAGTTTATGTACTGTATATGTGTGTGTGTGTTTTAGTTTATGTACTGTATATGTGTGTGTATGTTTTAGTTTATGTACTGTATATGTGTGTGTGTGTTTTTTAGTTTATGTACTGTATATGTGTGTGTGTGTTTTAGTTTATGTACTGTATATGTGTGTGTGTGTGTTTTAGTTTATGTACTGTATATGTGTGTGTGTGTTTTAGTTTATGTACTGTATATGTGTGTGTGTGTGTTTTAGTTTATGTACTGTATATGTGTGTGTGTGTTTTAGTTTATGTACTGTATATGTGTGTGTGTGTTTTAGTTTATGTACTGTATATGTGTGTGTGTGTGTTTTAGTTTATGTACTGTATATGTGTGTGTGTGTTTTAGTTTATGTACTGTATATGTGTGTGTGTGTGTTTTAGTTTATGTACTGTATATGTGTGTGTGTGTTTTAGTTTATGTACTGTATATGTGTGTGTGTGTGTTTTAGTTTATGTACTGTATATGTGTGTGTGTGTTTTATTTTATTTAATGTATATTTGTGTGTGTGTGTGTTAGTGTTTTAGTTTATGTACTGTATATGTGTGTGTGTGTTTTAGTTTATGTACTGTATATGTGTGTGTGTGTTTTAGTTTATGTACTGTATGTGTGTGTGTGTGTGTTTTAGTTTATGTACTGTATATGTGTGTGTGTGTGTTTTAGTTTATGTACTGTATATGTGTGTGTGTGTTTTAGTTTATGTACTGTATATGTGTGTGTGTGTGTGTTTTAGTTTATGTACTGTATATGTGTGTGTGTGTTTTAGTTTATGTACTGTATATGTGTGTGTGTGTTTTAGTTTATGTACTGTATATGTGTGTGTGTGTTTTAGTTTATGTACTGTATATGTGTGTGTGTGTTTTAGTTTATGTACTGTGTATGTGTGTGTGTGTTTTAGTTTATGTACTGTATATGTGTGTGTGTGTGTGTGTTTTAGTTTATGTACTGTATATGTGTGTGTGTGTGTTTTAGTTTATGTACTGTGTATGTGTGTGTGTGTTTTAGTTTATGTACTGTATATGTGTGTGTGTGTTTTAGTTTATGTACTGTATATGTGTGTGTGTGTTTTAGTTTATGTACTGTATATGTGTGTGTGTGTTTTAGTTTATGTACTGTATATGTGTGTGTGTGTTTTAGTTTATGTACTGTATATGTGTGTGTGTGTTTTAGTTTATGTACTGTATATGTGTGTGTGTGTTTTAGTTTATGTACTGTATATGTGTGTGTGTGTGTTTTAGTTTATGTACTGTATATGTGTGTGTGTGTGTTTTAGTTTATGTACTGTATATGTGTGTGTGTGTTTTAGTTTATGTACTGTATATGTGTGTGTGTGTTTTAGTTTATGTACTGTATGTGTGTGTGTGTTTTAGTTTATGTACTGTATATGTGTGTGTGTGTTTTAGTTTATGTACTGTATATGTGTGTGTGTGTTTTAGTTTATGTACTGTATATGTGTGTGTGTGTTTTAGTTTATGTACTGTATATGTGTGTGTGTGTGTTTTAGTTTATGTACTGTATATGTGTGTGTGTGTTTTAGTTTATGTACTGTATATGTGTGTGTGTGTTTTAGTTTATGTACTGTATATGTGTGTGTGTGTTTTAGTTTATGTACTGTATATGTGTGTGTGTGTGTTTTAGTTTATGTACTGTATATGTGTGTGTGTGTGTTTTAGTTTATGTACTGTATATGTGTGTGTGTGTTTTAGTTTATGTGCTGTATATGTGTGTGTGTGTTTTAGTTTATGTACTGTATATGTGTGTGTGTGTTTTAGTTTATGTACTGTATATGTGTGTGTGTGTTTTAGTTTATGTACTGTATATGTGTGTGTGTGTTTTAGTTTATGTACTGTATATGTGTGTGTGTGTGTTTTAGTTTATGTACTGTATATGTGTGTGTGTGTTTTAGTTTATG
>CM060657.1:2216301-2246301 GCA_030686955.1 Odontamblyopus rebecca | reverse complement strand
AATGACGAACCACCAGTCTTCTCCCAAAACATGTAAGAAAATGAGGACTAAACCAGCGCCAAACAAGGACTAAACCCCAGGACTGAAATAGAATTTAACCAGGACTAAACCAGGACTGAACCAGGACTAAAGGAGCACTGCAGGAGTGAACTAAGACTAAACCAAGATTAACGAAAAACTCAACCAGGACTAAACAAGGATTAAATCAGATTGAAACAAAAATATGGACTTCATAATTGTTCCTTCCCCTCTCTATACCCATATTTTTCGCTCATCGCTTCTCTCTCCTCTTTCTCCATGTCTTTCTCTCCCTCCTTTTTTCTCTCCTTTTGTCCCTTGTGCCTCTCAGCTCTGGCTCTGTTTTAGTCTCCGTCTGTCGTGTCTGAGTCACGTTTAAATCTGTTTCATTCACAGTTTTTAAAAATAAACCAAATAGTCATCACTTGATGCAGTTTTCACCCTTCCCCTATCTCTCTCTCTCTCCCTCCTCTCTATGTCTCTCTCTTCTTCCCTCCTCTTCCCTCCCTCCTCTCTTCTCTAAAAAAGCAATGTTGCATTTTTATGTTTTGCTAAAGAGGTTTTATATATATATATATTGAGCACAAATTATCCTGGTTTAATCCTGGCTAAATTCTGGTTAAATCCTGGTTTAGTCCTGGTTTAGTCCTGGTTAAATTCTGGTTTAGTCCTGGATTAGTCCTGGTTAAATTCTGGTTAAATCCTGGTTTAGTCCTGGTTTAGTTTTGGTTAAATTCTGGTTAAATCCTGGTTTAGTCCTGGTTTAGTCCTGGTTAAATTCTGGTTTAGTCCTGGATTAGTCCTGGTTAAATTCTGGTTAAATCCTGGTTTAGTCCTGGTTTAGTTTTGGTTAAATTCTGGTTAAATCCTGGTTTAGTCCTGGTTTAGTCCTGGTTAAATTCTGGTTTAGTCCTGGTTTAGTCCTGGTTAAATTCTGGTTAAATCCTGGTTTAGTCCTGGTTTAGTCCTGGTTAAATTCTGGTTAAATCCTGGTTTAGTCCTGGTTTAGTCCTGGTTAAATTCTGGTTAAATCCTGGTTTAGTCCTGGTTAAATTCTGGTTTAGTCCTGGTTTACTCCTGGTTAAATTCTGGTTAAATCCTGGTTTAGTCCTGGTTTAGTCCTGGTTAAATTCTGGTTAAATCCTGGTTTAGTCCTGGTTGGGATCAGAACTAACCATGTACTTTATCTATATTTCAAATTCAATTAACAACACAATAAATATTTTTGAATGATAAGAAATCCTTAAAATGGTGACCATACAAAGAAAATGTAACGTGACCGATATACACAGAGCCTGGGTCTAACAGTCTACACCTACATGACGTTAAAGCTGCACTGTGTAACTTTTCTAATGTGTACACCTCTTCCTGTTATATAGAGTACATTATACGGGTTTGTTTCATCATTTTCCCAAACTGTGACTCAGTCCTATGTGGCGCGTATAGAACTGGGTGCCACTCATCCCGAAACCCTGTGAAACCGTATTATAATCTCTATATGTGGTGAAGTGTTTGGACTATAGGAGCCTGCAGTACCGCGTTTTTCCTCTGTGTGGTGTCGTGTGTAGACTGTGTAGTTCCATATAGATCTTTGTCACTATGGCCGGAAGTGTCCCTTGTGCAGACCGATTCTACATTTAAAATTAAAAATCAATATCACGATGTCGATATTTGCACAGATAGATGGATTTGTGCAGTTCAAATGCCAGACTTCTGTGAACATTCGAACTGCACAGTGAGCAGCTACACAAACCCATCTATCTATGCTATCACGAAATCAATTTTCATTTTAATTCTTGAATCAGTCTGAGTGAACAAGTTACTTATTAATGAATTACTTATTACTTACATTATTCGTTGCCATAACGTTAGTTTTGCTCAGTAGTTCACTAATGCTAGTCTAATGCTAGCTTTCTTACCTTGATAGTTGTGGATAAATTCTGGAAGAATGTTTATCTTTTGTGGACCTTGTTGCTTGAAGATTTGGTGATGGGACAGATCTATGAAACTGGTGGAGAATATGCAAGACATTTTCACAGACATTTTACTATATAAAATCATTAACAGGAAGTTCCGCTAACCTACAGCGGGGCACGTCCTGCCATTATTCCGCAGTGTGGTGCTGTTTGTTGACTGTAGGAGTGTGTAATACAGTCCTGTTCCTCTGTGTGGTGCTGTGTTGACTGTAGGAGCGTGTAATACCGCCCTGTTCCTCTGTGTGGTGCTGTGTTGACTATAGGAACGTGTAATACCGTCCTGTTCCTCTGTGTGGTGCTGTTTGTTGACTATAGGAGCGTGTAATACCGTCCTGTTCCTCTGTGTGGTGCTGTGTAGACTATAGGAGCGTGTAATACCGCCCTGTTCCTCTGTGTGGTGCTGTGTAGACTATAGGAGCGTGTAATACCGCCCTGTTCCTCTGTGTGGTGCTGTGTAGACTATAGGAGCGTGTAATACCGCCCTGTTCCTCTGTGTGGTGCTGTGTAGACTATAGGAGCGTGTAATACCGCCCTGTTCCTCTGTGTGGTGCTGTGTAGACTGTAGGAGCGTGTAATACCGCCCTGTTCCTCTGTGTGGTGCTGTGTTGACTGTAGGAGCGTGTAATACCGCCCTGTTCCTCTGTGTGGTGCTGTGTTGACTATAGGAGTGTGTAATACCATCCTGTTCCTCTGTGGGGTGCTGTTTGTTGACTATAGGAACATGTAATACCGCCCTGTTCCTCTGTGAGGTGCTGTGTAGACTATAGGAGCGTGTAATACCGCCCTGTTCCTCTGTGGGGTGCTGTGTTGACTATAGGAGCGTGTAATACCGCCCTGTTCCTCTGTGTGGTGCTGTGTAGACTATAGGAGCGTGTAATACCATCCTGTTCCTCTGTGTGGTGCTGTGTAGACTGTTGGAGCGTGTAATACCGCCCTGTTCCTCTGTGTGGTGCTGTGTAGACTATAGGAGCGTGTAATACCGCCCTGTTCCTCTGTGTGGTGCTGTGTAGACTATAGGAGCGTGTAATACCGCCCTGTTCCTCTGTGTGGTGCTGTGTTGACTATAGGAGCGTGTAATACCGCCCTGTTCCTCTGTGTGGTGCTGTGTAGACTATAGGAACGTGTAATACCGCCCTGTTCCTCTGTGTGGTGCTGTGTAGACTGTAGGAGCGTGTAATACCGCCCTGTTCCTCTGTGTGGTGCTGTGTTGACTATAGGAGCGTGTAATACCGCCCTGTTCCTCTGTGTGGTGCTGTGTAGACTATAGGAGCGTGTAATACCATCCTGTTCCTCTGTGTGGTGCTGTGTTGACTATAGGAGCATGTAATACCGCCCTGTTCCTCTGTGTGGTGCTGTGTTGACTGTTGGAGCATGTAATACCGCCCTGTTCCTCTGTGTGGTGCTGTGTAGACTGTAGGAGCGTGTAATACCGCCCTGTTCCTCTGTGTGGTGCTGTGTTGACTGTAGGAGCGTGTAATACCGCCCTGTTCCTCTGTGTGGTGCTGTTTCAGATATCGCACGTTTCTGAGTGAGGACGCCGGGCCGGATGCTCTGGTCGCCATTGTTCACGCCCATGACGCGGACGGAGATGCTGTGACCTACGCCATCACCGGGGGCAACGAGGACAGCAACTTCGTCTTGGATAGACACAGAGGTACAGAAGATTCAGAGGGGACACAGAGGGGACACAGAGAGGACACAGAGAGGACACAGAGGGGACACAGAGGGGACACAGAGAGGACACAGAGAGGACACAGAGGGGACACAGAGGGGACACAGAGGGGACACAGAGAGGACACAGAGAGGACACAGAGGGGACACAGAGAGGACACAGAGGGGACACAGAGAGGACACAGAGAGGACACAGAGAGGACACAGAGGGGACACAGAGGGGACACAGAGAGGACACAGAGAGGACACAGAGAGGACACAGAGGGGACACAGAGAGGACACAGAGAGGACACAGAGAGGACACAGAGGGGACACAGAGAGGACACAGAGAGGACACAGAGGGGACACAGAGGGGACACAGAGAGGACACAGAGGGGACACAGAGAGGACACAGAGAGGACACAGAGGGGACACAGAGAGGACACAGAGAGGACACAGAGGGGACACAGAGGGGACACAGAGAGGACACAGAGGGGACACAGAGAGGACACAGAGGGGACACAGAGAGGACACAGAGAGGACACAGAGGGGACACAGAGGGGACACAGAGATCTGATCACATTTGGTTGTAGTTTGAGGTGCACTGGAGGGAGAGGAGGCCAGACTGGTGTGTGTACATTTTATGTTGGGGATTCTTCTTGGAGATATTATTTCTTAAAGAATGTTGCACAGTATGGCATTAAATACATCTTGCAGTCATTTTATTGATCAAAAATACCTTGACTGTCACTGGGCCCGACTATCCACAGACCTGGCCTGGTGACACCACTTGCTTGTTTTCATGGAGATAAATACATTTGATCCCATACTGAACATTCTAAGCAAAGCTGTTATTTCTCTTTGGAGACAAATTCTAGGCCATAAATGGTACATAGTGCATCTTTAAAGCGAGCCTGTGTAAGCTGGTGACAGACCTCCCTCCTGTGCAGTTCCGTGGTGTGGCTTTAAGGTATCCTGCCTAATCCTGTTCAGTCTCTGGTTCAACTTTCAGAAAAGTATGACAGAGACAGGAGGCCTTTTCCTTTGTGAGACGTAACGTGCAGTCCCTCCCCTCTCCTGTAGGGGTGATAAAGCTCCGCCGTAGCCCCACCCCCTCTCTCTCCGGGCCGCAGTACGTCCTGAATGTCACGGCAACCGACGACAACGCATCCGGCGGGCCACACCCCCTCAGCTCCACCGCACAGGTGCTGGTGGGAATCAACGACATCAACAACAACAAGCCCATCTTCACAGAGGTACTGGGTTAGACCTGGTTTAGTCCTGGTTTAGTCTAGGTTAAGACTTGGTTTAGATCTCTTTACTCCTAGTTTAGTCTTGGGTCAGTTGTGGTTTAGTCCTACTTCAGTCCTGGTTCATTCCTGGTTTAGACCTGTTTACTCGTGGTTTAGTCCCGGATGACTCCTGGTTTAGTCCTGGTTTGGTCCTGGTTCAGTCCTGGTTCAGTCCCGGTTCAGTCCTGGTTTAGTCCTGATTTAGTCCTGGTTCAGTCCTGGTTCAGTCCTGGTTCAGTCCTTGTTCAGTCCTGGTTTAGTCCTGGTTCAGTCCTGGTTTAGTCCTGGTTTAGTCCTGGTTCAGTCCTGGTTTAGTCCTGGTTCAGTCCTGGTTCAGTCCTGGTTCAGTCCTGGTTCAGTCCTTGTTCAGTCCTGGTTTAGTCCTGGTTCAGTCCTGGTTTAGTCCTGGTTTAGTCCTGGTTCAGTCCTGGTTTAGTCCTGGTTCAGTCCTGGTTTAGTCCTGGTTTAGTCCTGGTTCAGTCCTGGTTTAGTCCTGGTTCAGTCCTGGTTTAGTCCTGGTTCAGTCCTGGTTCAGTCCTGGTTCAGTCCTGGTTCAGTCCTTGTTCAGTCCTGGTTTAGTCCTGGTTCAGTCCTGGTTTAGTCCTGGTTTAGTCCTGGTTCAGTCCTGGTTTAGTCCTGGTTCAGTCCTGGTTTAGTCCTGGTTTAGTCCTGGTTCAGTCCTGGTTTAGTCCTGGTTCAGTCCTGGTTCAGTCCTGGTTCAGTCCTGGTTCAGTCCTTGTTCAGTCCTGGTTTAGTCCTGGTTCAGTCCTGGTTTAGTCCTGGTTTAGTCCTGGTTCAGTCCTGGTTTAGTCCTGGTTCAGCCCTGGTTCAGTCCTGGTTCAGTCCTGGTTCAGTCCTTGTTCAGTCCTGGTTTAGTCCTGGTTCAGTCCTGGTTTAGTCCTGGTTTAGTCCTGGTTCAGTCCTGGTTTAGTCCTGGTTCAGTCCTGGTTCAGTCCTGGTTCAGTCCTGGTTCAGTCCTTGTTCAGTCCTGGTTTAGTCCTGGTTCAGTCCTGGTTCAGTCCTGGTTCAGTCCTGGTTTAGTCCTGGTTTAGTCCTGGTTCAGTCCTGGTTTAGTCCTGGTTCAGTCCTGGTTTAGTCCTGGTTCAGTCCTGGTTCAGTCCTGGTTCAGTCCTGGTTCAGTCCTTGTTCAGTCCTGGTTTAGTCCTGGTTCAGTCCTGGTTTAGTCCTGGTTTAGTCCTGGTTCAGTCCTGGTTTAGTCCTGGTTCAGTCCTGGTTTAGTCCTGGTTTAGTCCTGGTTCAGTCCTGGTTTAGTCCTGGTTCAGTCCTGGTTCAGTCCTGGTTCAGTCCTGGTTCAGTCCTTGTTCAGTCCTGGTTTAGTCCTGGTTCAGTCCTGGTTTAGTCCTGGTTTAGTCCTGGTTCAGTCCTGGTTTAGTCCTGGTTCAGCCCTGGTTCAGTCCTGGTTCAGTCCTGGTTCAGTCCTTGTTCAGTCCTGGTTTAGTCCTGGTTCAGTCCTGGTTTAGTCCTGGTTTAGTCCTGGTTCAGTCCTGGTTTAGTCCTGGTTCAGTCCTGGTTCAGTCCTGGTTCAGTCCTGGTTCAGTCCTTGTTCAGTCCTGGTTTAGTCCTGGTTCAGTCCTGGTTCAGTCCTGGTTCAGTCCTGGTTTAGTCCTGGTTTAGTCCTGGTTCAGTCCTGGTTTAGTCCTGGTTCAGTCCTGGTTTAGTCCTGGTTCAGTCCTGGTTCAGTCCTGGTTCAGTCCTGGTTCAGTCCTTGTTCAGTCCTGGTTTAGTCCTGGTTCAGTCCTGGTTTAGTCCTGGTTTAGTCCTGGTTCAGTCCTGGTTTAGTCCTGGTTCAGTCCTGGTTTAGTCCTGGTTTAGTCCTGGTTCAGTCCTGGTTTAGTCCTGGTTCAGTCCTGGTTCAGTCCTGGTTCAGTCCTGGTTCAGTCCTGGTTTAGTCCTGGTTTAGTCCTGGTTCAGTCCTGGTTTAGTCCTGGTTCAGTCCTGGTTTAGTCCTGGTTCAGTCCTGGTTCAGTCCTGGTTCAGTCCTGGTTCAGTCCTTGTTCAGTCCTGGTTTAGTCCTGGTTCAGTCCTGGTTTAGTCCTGGTTTAGTCCTGGTTCAGTCCTGGTTTAGTCCTGGTTTAGTCCTGGTTCAGTCCTGGTTTAGTCCTGGTTCAGTCCTGGTTCAGTCCTGGTTCAGTCCTGGTTCAGTCCTTGTTCAGTCCTGGTTTAGTCCTGGTTCAGTCCTGGTTTAGTCCTGGTTTAGTCCTGGTTCAGTCCTGGTTTAGTCCTGGTTCAGCCCTGGTTCAGTCCTGGTTCAGTCCTGGTTCAGTCCTTGTTCAGTCCTGGTTTAGTCCTGGTTCAGTCCTGGTTTAGTCCTGGTTTAGTCCTGGTTCAGTCCTGGTTTAGTCCTGGTTTAGTCCTGGTTCAGTCCTGGTTTAGTCCTGGTTCAGTCCTGGTTCAGTCCTGGTTCAGTCCTGGTTCAGTCCTTGTTCAGTCCTGGTTTAGTCCTGGTTCAGTCCTGGTTCAGTCCTGGTTCAGTCCTTGTTCAGTCCTGGTTTAGTCCTGGTTTAGTCCTGGTTCAGTCCTGGTTTAGTCCTGGTTTAGTCCTGGTTCAGTCCTGGTTTAGTCCTGGTTCAGTCCTGGTTCAGTCCTGGTTTAGTCCTGGTTCAGTCCTGGTTCAGTCCTGGTTTAGTCCTGGTTCAGTCCTGGTTCAGTCCTGGTTCAGTCCTGGTTTAGTTCTCAGTCTCTCATTGAAGCATAACACTCAGATGAGCAGATCACTCACTGAAGGACACTCCTCTGCACTGTAATTACCTCGTCAAACAGTGTCTCATTTTTGTCTATAATTTGTCCATTGTTTTTTTTTTAATTCAATCGTTTTTTTAAACCAAAATGACAAAATGATCAGATCTCCACAGCTCCCTGAAAGGCAGATATAAGAGCATTATCTACTGGTCCTGGTCATCTTCTGTCATCTTCTGTCATCTTTAGTCCAAACTAAGCAAATGTGCAGCTTCAGGTCAAAAAATCTCAAATCACCTCTGTCATTTCCAGTAGTTGGTGACATCACTCATCACTCTGATCACAGGTGTTTCTGATACAAACACTGATCTGCAGGGGCGGAGTGTGAAATGTGTGTGTTAGACCAGTCACATAGTTCCTTATGTCTCCAGAACCTGACCAAAGCACAGCACAAAATAGCAAAAGAATGAACTCACAAACATCAGTCGTAACACAGTCATTACAGTTTAGTTCACAGGGCTGTGAAAAGTGCCCACGATCACATATTAAACAACACTAAAACTAGGACTGAGACGAGATACTCAAAAAGTCCTGGTGACTGGACTGGAAATGAACCTTTTCTGAATGTCTTTAGAATGATTTTGAGCTGTACCGAAACAAGTAGAAGAGCACATAGACGAGTGTACACCTATGGAGCTCTATGGAACCACCTATGGAGCTCTATGGAACCACCTATGGAGCTCTATGGAACCACCTATGGAGCTCTATGGAACCACCTATGGAGCTCTATGGAACCACCTATGGAGCTCTATGGAACCTACCTGCACCACTGAGGGACTACACACATATAAGGACACGTGGGAACAGAAAAAAATAATACTACTATTGAATGTGGGAAATCACTTTCTATTGTCTGTAGAAAGACATCACTGTAGTATTGGAATCTGTGTCGAGTATCGAGCTACTCCTTAGTATCAAAATCAAGATTGAGATTTTAGTATTGTGAGATCAGTCCTCATGGCTGCAGCCCTGATGTAATGTGTTTTTGACATTTCTGATCATGTCAGTGATTCTGTAATTGGTTCTTGTTGTGACTGCAGTGACAGTTCACGGGGAGATGTTCTGTTTCTGTTTGTTGCAGTGTTCCGAGTACAGTGCTCAGGCCTCTGTGTTGGAGAACCAGCCCCCAGGAGCCTCCGTGCTGCATGTCCAGGCCCAAGACGCTGATCTGGGGCAAAACGGAGAGGTGCGCTACGGCCTCATGGAGAGAGACGGCGTCCAGTCAGGATTTAGCATCGATCCTCTGACAGGTGCTGCTCCTGTCTGCTCCTCTGGCTCTGCTCCTCTGACTCTCCTCCTCTGACTCTGCTCCTCTGGTTCTCCTCCTCTGGCTCTGCTCCTCTGGCTCTGCTCCTCTGGCTCTGCTCCTCTGGCTCTGCTCCTCTGGCTCTCCTCCTCTGGCTCTGCTCCTCTGGCTCTGCTCCTCTGGCTCTGCTCCTCTGGCTCTCCTCCTCTGGCTCTGCTCCTCTGTCTCTCCTCTTCTGTCTCTCCTCCTCTGACTCTGCTCTTCTGTCTCTCCTCCTCTGGCTCTGCTCCTCTGGCTCTCCTCTTCTGTCTCTCCTCCTCTGGCTCTGCTCCTCTGTCTCTCCTCCTCTGGCTCTGCTCCTCTGGTTCTCCTCCTCTGGCTCTCCTCCCCTGTCTCTCCTCCTCTGTCTCTCCTCTTCTGTCTCTCCTCCCCTGTCTCTCCTCTTCTGTCTCTCCTCCTCTGGCTCTCCTCTTCTGTCTCTCCTCCTCTGTCTCTCCTCTTCTGTCTCTCCTCCCCTGTCTCTCCTCTTCTGTCTCTCCTCCTCTGTCTCTCCTCTTCTGTCTCTCCTCCCCTGTCTCTCCTCTTCTGTCTCTCCTCCCCTGTCTCTCATCCTCTGGCTCTGCTCCTCTGTCTCTCCTCCTCTGTCTCTCCTCTTCTGTCTCTCCTCCCCTGTCTCTCCTCTTCTGTCTCTCCTCCCCTGTCTCTCATCCTCTGGCTCTGCTCCTCTGTCTCTCCTCCTCTGTCTCTCCTCTTCTGTCTCTCCTCCCCTGTCTCTCCTCTTCTGTCTCTCCTCCCCTGTCTCTCCTCTTCTGTCTCTCCTCTTCTGTCTCTCATCCTCTGGCTCTGCTCTTCTGTCTCTCCTCTTCTGTCTCTCCTCTTCTGTCTCTCCTCCTCTGTCTCTCCTCCCCTGTCTCTCCTCCCCTGTCTCTCCTCTTCTATCTCTCCTCTTCTGTCTCTCATCCTCTGGCTCTGCTCTTCTGTCTCTCCTCCTCTGTCTCTCCTCCTCTGTCTCTCCTCCTCTGGCTCTGCTCTTCTGTCTCTCCTCCTCTGGCTCTGCTCCCCTGTCTCTCTCTTCTGTCTCTCCTCTTCTGTCTCTCCTCCTCTGTCTCTCCTCCCCTGTCTCTCCTCTTCTGTCTCTCCTCCCCTGTCTCTCCTCTTCTCTCTCTCCTCTTCTGTCTCTCCTCCCCTGTCTCTCCTCTTCTGTCTCTCCTCCTCTGGCTCTGCTCCTCTGTCTCTCCTCCTCTGTCTCTCCTCTTCTGTCTCTCCTCCCCTGTCTCTCCTCTTCTGTCTCTCCTCCCCTGTCTCTCATCCTCTGGCTCTGCTCCTCTGTCTCTCCTCCTCTGTCTCTCCTCTTCTGTCTCTCCTCCCCTGTCTCTCCTCTTCTGTCTCTCCTCCCCTGTCTCTCCTCTTCTGTCTCTCCTCTTCTGTCTCTCATCCTCTGGCTCTCCTCCTCTGTCTCTCCTCCCCTGTCTCTCCTCCCCTGTCTCTCCTCTTCTGTCTCTCATCCTCTGGCTCTGCTCTTCTGTCTCTCATCCTCTGGCTCTGCTCTTCTGTCTCTCCTCCTCTGTCTCTCCTCCTCTGTCTCTCCTCCTCTGGCTCTGCTCTTCTGTCTCTCCTCCTCTGGCTCTGCTCCCCTGTCTCTCTTCTTCTGTCTCTCCTCTTCTGTCTCTCCTCTTCTGTCTCTCCTCTTCTGTCTCTCCTCCTCTGTCTCTCCTCCTCTGGCTCTCCTCCTCTGTCTCTCCTCCTCTGTCTCTCCTCCTCTGCCTCTCCTCTTCTGTCTCTCCTCCTCTGCCTCTCCTCTTCTGTCTCTCCTCCTCTGGCTCTGCTCTTCTGTCTCTCCTCCTCTGTCTCTCCTCCTCTGTCTCTCCTCCTCTGTCTCTCCTCTTCTGGCTCTGCTCCTCTGGCTCTCCTCCTCTGTGTCTCCTCCTCTGGCTCTGCTCCTCTGTCTCTCCTCCTCTGGCTGTGTCCTTTTGGCTCTGCTCTTTTGCCTCTGCTCGTCTCTCTCTCTGCTCTTATACTTTAGTTTTGTTTACATTGTCAGGAGTCATCACCACGACGATGACCTTTGACCGCGAGCGTCAGAGGGAGCTCAGCCTATCGGTGACCGCCACAGACCGAGGGGAGGAGCCTCTGATCGGCATCTGTGTCATCACCGTCACTGTGGGCGACGAGAATGACAACACACCACGCTTCGAAAACAGCCGCTACCAATGTGAGACATCCTCTGACCCTCTGAGCCTCTCCTCTGACCCTCTGAGCCTCTCCTCTGCTCCTCTGACCCTCTGAGCCTCTCCTCTGCTCCTCTGACCCTCTGACCCTCTCCTCTGCTCCTCTGACCCTCTGACCCTCTCCTCTGCTCCTCTGACCCTCTGACCCTCTGACCCTCTCCTCTGCTCCTCTGACCCTCTGACCCTCTCCTCTGCTCCTCTGACCCTCTGAGCCTCTCCTCTGCTCCTCTGACCCTCTGAGCCTCTCCTCTGACCCTCTCCTCTGCTCCTCTGACCCTCTGAGCCTCTCCTCTGCTCCTCTGACCCTCTGAGCCTCTCCTCTGACCCTCTGACCCTCTGAGCCTCTCCTCTGCTCCTCTGACCCTCTGAGCCTCTCCTCTGCTCCTCTGACCCTCTGAGCCTCTCCTCTGCTCCTCTGACCCTCTCAGCCTCTCCTCTGCTCCTCTGACCCTCTCCTCTGCTCCTCTGACCCTCTCAGCCTCTCCTCTGCTCCTCTGACCCTCTGAGCCTCTCCTCTGCTCCTCTGACCCTCTGAGCCTCTCCTCTGCTCCTCTGACCCTCTGAGCCTCTCCTCTGCTCCTTTGACCTTCTCCTTTGCTCCTCTGACCCTCTGCTTTGTTCTTCTGGCCCTCTCCTCTACTCCTCTGCTCCTCTGACCCTCTCCTCTGCTTCTCTGACCTTCTCCTTTGCTCCTCTGACCCTCTCCTCGACTCCTCTGACCCTCTGACCCTCTCCTCTGCTCCTTTGACCTTCTCCTTTGCTCCTCTGACCCTCTCCTCGACTCCTCTGCTCCTCTGACCCTCTCTTCTGCTCCTTTGCTCCTCTGACCCTCTGCTTTGTTCTTCTGGCCCTCTCCTCTACTCCTCTGCTCCTCTGACCCTCTCCTCGACTCCTCTGCTCCTCTGACCTTCTCCTCTGCTCCTCTAACCCTCTCCTCTGCTCCTCTGACCCTCTCTTCTGCTCCTTTGCTCCTCTGACCCTCTGACCCTCTGGAAGAGCGTCTAAAGCCTGAGGTGTTCTTTTCAGAAGTGCATTGTCAGTAGAAGATGTCACAGGAGGAAGCACTTTGTGTCTATAGCTCATGTTTTATGCACAGGAGCACAACAGTAAAGGTTCAAAATAGAAACAATCCCTTATCCCTGTGTGTCAGATGCCCTCCCGTCCTCCTCTCTCCCTGTGTGTCAGATGCCCTCCCCTCCTCCTCTCTCCCTGTGTGTCAGATGCCCTCCCCTCCTCCTGTATGCCTGTGTGTCAGATGCCCTCCCCTCCTCCTGTCTCCCTGTGTGTCAGATGCCCTCCCCTCCTCCTGTGTGTCAGATGCCCTCCCCTCCTCCTCTCTCCCTGTGTGTCAGATGCCCTCCCCTCCTCCTCTCTCCCTGTGTGTCAGATGCCCTCCCCTCCTCCTCTCTCCCTGTGTGTCAGATGCCCTCCCCTCCTCCTCTCTCCCTGTGTGTCAGATGCCCTCCCCTCCTCATCTTATTTTCACATTTATGATCTACTTACTAGTCCTCTATATATTCTTAAAATTAAGAATATATGTATAATATCATAAAATGGTCACATACTGTATGTCTTCCATGACTCAACTAGACAGAAACTTAAATTTAGGCAATAAAAGTTTAAAAGAATTGACCATAGTTTTCCTCTGCAACACTTCATTTGTTTTCAGATTCATATTTTATTTTATTGATACAGATTTGCCTGATACTCGAGTGTTTATCTCAAACTTAGCATCCATTTCCAGCCCATGAGGTCGTTTATTTGAAGAGAACTTGTCCAGTAAAATGATCTCGCTGCACACACAGATCATTTCACTACTTTTAAGACATTTTTCTGACAGATTTAAGTGTTTCTGTCTTAAGTTTTTTTTTACAGTGTGTGGTGTGGTTGACAGAAATGATCATTTTGGAGATTTCTGAAAGAGCAGCTTCTGTAGAGATGATCCTCGCCCCGTAAACCTCATGTGTGCGTTATTTTTGACGTATCAGTGATGGAGGGAGGGAGAAGGAAGGGAAAGAGAGAAATGGGAGGGGGGGGGCAGGGGGAGAGAGAGGTGGGAGAGAGGGAGGGGCAGAGAAGGAGAGAGGGTGTTGGTGCTGGAGAGGCAGTTTGATAGTCCTGTTTTATCAGCAAAATTCAAACACATTCATAAATTTTAACATTTTACAGAGAAAGAGAAGAGGAAGAGAGGGAGGGAGAGAGAGATTACCAGGAGGAGGAGAGAACAGGGGAAAGAGAGGTGGGAGAGTGAGGTACTAAGAAAACAGGGGAGAGAGACTTGGAGAGGGGTGGGAGAGAGAGGGAGAAAAGAGAGGGAGAAACAAATAGAGGGAGACAGGGGCAAAGAGAGAGGGAGGGAGAGAAAGGTAAAGAGACAAAAACAGAGAGTCCCTGTGTGCTGAGGAGGCTCTGCTCTGCTTTAGTTTGAGTTTGATCCAAATCCGTCGACACAAAAGCCACAGTCTCATTTTACCTCACACACACACACACACACACACACACACACACACACACACAAACACACACACACACACACACACACACACACACACACACACACACACACACACACACACACACACACACACACACACACACACACACACACAAACACACACACACTCAGACAGATCTACAAAGACAGACACACACGCAGACACACTCACACACACACATACACACATACACACAAACACACAAACACACACTCAGAGAGATCTACACACACAGACAGAGCTACACACAGACACACACACAAACAGATCCGCAAACACACAGACAGACTGACACACACAGACACACACGCAGACAGACCTACACACACACACACACGTAGACACACACACTCACACACAGGCACACACACAGACAGACTGACACACACAGACACACACGCAGACAGACCTACACACACACAGACACACACGTAGACACACACACTCACACACAGGCACACACACACACACAGACCTGCAAACACACACACAGACACACTTACACACACAGACAGAGTTGGTTCTGTTTGAAATAAAACATGTGGCAGTAAAAACATACAGAGACACTTAACAGAAGCAGAAAAATATAGGACTTATTTATTAGGGATTCACACAGACTGATATCGATATCAAATATCGATATCAAATACTGGGGCCAATCCATGAACACACACTATATACACACACTGTAACTGTAAAAAGTCTTTCAGAGGGTTGCAGCACCCTTGAAATTGCCGAGATACTGGGGTCTGATCACAGATCTGCAAGCGTTTTGTTGCAAATAGTCAATAGTGTCACAAGATAAAAAGAAAGAGAAAAAAAAGACAAGAGATATTAGAAGAATCAAACATGAAGCAAGCAGGAACCCATTATTAGAACAGCAGCCGACCTGGAGTCCCCAGAAGTACAAGGTGTTCAGTGCTCAGAGACATGGCCAAGGTGAGGGAGGCATGGGCCAAGAAATATCTGAAGATAGATTTTCAAAGGTTTTCTGGACTGAGATGAGAGCGATTCTTGATGGACCAGACGGACGGGCCCGTGGCTGGATCAGTAATGGGCTCTTTTCCATTTTGACTCGACACCAGCAAATTAGAGGTAGTACTGGTATGGCAGGGGTGTCAAACTCATTTTGGTCCGGGGGCCGTATGCAAACTACTTTGATCCCAAAAGGGCCGGATCAGAAAACTCAGTCTTCAAATTATTGTATTTTTCTCCGTGTCTCGTAGTGGTGTTTAAGATTATATTCCTCGAGCAACGCCACTTGTTCCAAACACACTGAGCACAGATTTCCCATTCACCTCTGTCAACAAATAAGAATTAGACTATTTTTCTTGGGAAATCCTGAACTCAGCATCTGCTTTTCTCATTTTTTGACATTTTGCTGATGAGGGTCACGGTCGACAGTCAAAACGATCGTCCTTTAAGAGCGTTTGGAAAGAGGAAAGTCTTCATTTGTGCTGCTCTGGTGGGAGTCGCAACGTACAGAAACGCCGGAGACGCTGCTATGCTAAACGGTGCAGAAAATTAACAGAAAAATCTGAAATTTTAAGTATTTTAATAGAAAAATCAGCCGAGGGCCAGATTAAAGGTCTTGGAGGGCCGGATCTGGCCCCCGGGCCGCATGTTTGACACATGTGTGGTATGGACTCATATTATTAAAGATGAGCTTGTTGGACCTTTTCGGGATGAAGATGGAGTCAAAATTAACTCCAAAATCTACTGCCAGTTTTTACAAGACACTATCCATGGACATACAGTAGAAGCTGTTTACTGTCATAGTCGACCCAGAAAGTCTCAGACTTTTTGAACTTGTATTTACACAAAGGTGCTCTTTTGTTGCCATAGAGATGAATAAGAACATCACACATTTAGCCAGACATTATTTTTGGTTTTAGGAAACTCAAGTGTGTTTTCAGTCCCTATGCTGGTGTCCCCTGATATCGGCTATCGACACATACTTACAGGACATGGTATCGGTATCAGAATTGAAAGAGCCGGATCGTGCATCTCTACTGATTATTGTGTAGTAGTGGTTGTTTATCTGAAGGTTGCTACATCTGTTGCTGTTCCTCTTTGCTCTTTGTGTCAGATGCCCTCCCCTCCTCCCTGTGTCAGATGCCCTCCCCTCCTCCCTGTGTGAGATGCCCTCCCCTCCTCCCTGTATCAGATGCCCTCCCCTCCTCCCTGTGTCAGATGCCCTCCCCTCCTCCCTGTATCAGATGCCCTCCCCTCCTCCCTGTGTCAGATGCCCTCCCCTCCTCCCTGTGTCAGATGCCCTCCCCTCCTCCCTGTGTCAGATGCCCTCCCCTCCTCCCTGTGTCAGATGCCCTCCCCTCCTCCCTGTGTCAGATGCCCTCCCCTCCTCCTGTCTCCCTGTAGGGTAAGAGATGGGGGCAGGTCAGATCTCTCTATTCTCACACCTGAGTCTTTGTGTGTTCAGACTTCCTGAGAGAGGACACTCCGGTCGGGACCAGTTTTCTGCGTGCGGCAGCACACGATGACGACCAGGGCAGCAACGCGGCCATTACATACACCCTGACCAATCAGAGCCCAGCTTACTTAGGGGTGAATCCCAGTACAGGCTGGATCTATGTCAACCACCCCATTTCACAGGTAATAGTAATAATAATGCATCAGTTTTATACAGCACTTTTCTGGACACTCAAAGACACTTTACAGCATTATTCACTCACTCCAGACCCGGTGGTGGTGGTGCTATTGTAGCCACAGCTGCCCTGGGGCAGACTGACAGAAGCGAGGCTGCCAATCTGTGCCATCGGCCCCTCCCACCACCACCATCACTCACGCACACACCACTTTCACACTAGGCAATGTGGGTGAAGTGTCTTGCTTAAGGACACAAAGGCCGTTGAAAGAGCTCTGTCGTCACTCCATCTCACAGGTACAAACACAAAAGCAGTAGTGAGGCTGCTCTCTGCTCTCTGCTCAAACACACTTTCCTACTGATACTTTGCAGTGACATGTCACTGGGGGTGTTTCTCAAGTATGTCTATGGCAGAATGTTCAGCAGGATACCATGGTGACACAGTCCACGCATAGTAAACACTGACAAAAAAGTTTGAAGATTTTATGAAAACTCAAAATACAAAATGGATTAAAGAGCCCATTTTCAGGAGCCTGTGATCAGTCCGAGCGTTCATGGTCCTGTTTAGGAGTTTAAACCAAAAAGTGAGTGACTAACTGAAAGACTGTTGGCTAATGCTAACTATTGAGTGTGAATAACAGGAGGACATGCAGTTAGCATGACACCCCCAGGGAATGTTGATGACGTCAGCTGAAATGTAGGCTGTTGGTCAGCCTCTGACTGACTGGCTCTGAGCGACATGTGGAGAGGACCAAACCCAGTGAAGTAGAGGCTTTTGAGACCTGACAATAACAACACTGTACAGTCAGACTCTTGAATCGATACCACTATACTACTATTATCAAACCTAGATACTCATTTGAGCAGGTATCGGTACTAAAAAAAAGTTCCATTGACATGACTGAACCTTTTCTGAATGTCTTTAGAATGATCTTGAGCGGTATTAGAACAATTAGAAGAGCACATAGACTAGTGCACACCCATGGAGCACTATGGAACCTACACACACATAAGAGTACATGGGGATAGAAAATACAGGGTGTCCCAAAGAAACTGACATAATTTTAGCACTTATCTTGAAAGCTCAGTCTTTCTCAGTTTGAACAGGTTCGGTGTTGAACATCATTAGTTTGTTGTAGGACTTTGTTTGCCAGTTGGTGAAGTTTTTCCGAGTTTTGCTCTGAAGGCAGCTGCAGTCTTGGGCGACTGTGTGCGAGCATGTTCCAAAATGCAAAATGACTTCTTTTTGGAAATGGCTCAACCTGAAAACAGAACTAAAATAAAACATGAAATATTAAATCTTGATCTGTGGCCTTTAAAATGATGTCAGTTTTTGGGGGGCACACTGTATAGAGTACATATGGTATAGGGATGTGTAATTATTTTAGTCCAAGAGGAAAACATGAGTGAGGAGTGACAGTGGTGTCCTGTGGAACATGTGTTATATAAAAGTCTTACATAAAGTTATCGAGTGGAGCACAGACGGATGGAACAATACAATCCATATGATCTGTGCCTATGGGGACTCAATATGACCGCGACAGACGCTTCAGCCTATAGGACTACAACTACACACGGGTTTAGAGCCAGCTCAGTCCTGGTTCAGTCCTGGTTCAGTCCTGGTTCAGTCCTGGTTTGGGCAAAGTTTAGACCTCTTTACTCCATTTATCCATAGAGTCACAGCACAGTTGCTATGGCAATTAACAATTTTACACCATCTTTTATCTTTTTGGGTACAAAAATGACACATATAAACAGAAAGCCTGCATAGTGCTGGTTCAGTCCTGGTTTAGTCCTGGTTTAGTCCTGATTTAGTCCTGGTTTAGTGCTGGTTTAGTCCTGGTTTGGTCCTGGTTTAGTCCTGGTTTAGTGCTGGTTTAGTCCTGGTTTAGTGCTGGTTTAGTCCTGGTTCAGTCCTGGTTCAGTTCTGGGTTAGTCCTGGTTTAGTCCTGGTTCAGTCCTGGTTTAGTGCTCGTTTAGTCCTGGTTTGGTCCTGGTTCAGTCCTGGTTCAGTCCTGGTTTAGTCCTGGTTTAGTCCTGGTTTAGTGCTGGTTTGGTCCTGGTTCAGTCCTGGTTCAGTCCTGGTTCAGTCCTGGTTTAGTCCTGGTTTGGTCCTGGTTTGGTCCTGGTTTAGTCCTGATTTAGTCCTGGTTTAGTCCTGATTTAGTCCTGGTTTAGTCCTGGTTTAGTGCTGGTTTGGTCCTGGTTCAGTCCTGGTTCAGTCCTGGTTTCGTCCTGGTTTAGTCCTGATTTAGTCCTGGTTCAGTCCTGGTTCAGTCCTGGGTTAGTCCTGGTTCAGTCCTGGTTTAGTGCTGGTTTAGTGCTCGTTTAGTCCTGGTTTGGTCCTGGTTCAGTCCTGGTTCAGTCCTGGTTTAGTCCTGGTTTAGTCCTAGTTCAGTTCTGGGTTAGTCCTGGTTTAGTTCTGGTTCAGTTCTGGTTTAGTCCTGGTTTAGTCCTGGTTTAGTCCTGGTTCAGTTCTGGTTTAGTCCTGGTTCAGTTCTGGTTTAGTCCTGGTTTAGTCCTGGTTCAGTCCTGGTTTAGTCCTGGTTCAGTCCTGCTTTGGTCCTGGTTCAGTCCTGGTTTAGTCCTGGTTCAGTTCTGGTTTAGTCCTGGTTCTATTGTGTGAGTTTTTCAGTTTTTTGCTCAGATTTGAATATTCATGAGTCACAGCTGGAACATAAATGATTCACACCAGGGCTGTTTATGGAGAGAGAGGGAGAGAAGAGGGAGAGAAGAGGAGGAGGGAAAGGAGAGGAAGAGAAGATGGAGAAGAGGGAGAGATGGGCGGGAGGAGAGAGGAGGGAGAGAGGGAACATACGGAGTGAAGGGGATCTGGAGGGAGGAGCGAGAGAGAGAGAGAGTAAGAGAAGGGAGAATAACTACACAGAGAAAGAGAGGGAAAAAGAGAGAGGGGCAAAGAGAGAGAGAGAGAGTGGGAAACAAACAGAAACTACAGAATGAGAGAGGGAGGGAGATAGAGAGAGAAGAACAAAGGGAGGAAGAGAGAGAGGGAATAAACAGGAGAGGAAAGGGGGAATAAAAAGAGAGAGAGGATAGATGGGGAGAGAGAGGGAACAAAAGAAAGAAGGAACAAAAAGAAAAGAGAGAGTAGGTGAGAGAGAGACTGAGGGAGGGAGAGGGGAAAAAGGGAGCACAGATAGAGGGAGAGTGGTAGAGGGAGAGAAGAAGAGGAGGGAGGGACAAATAGAAGAAGAGGAAGCGAATAAACAGAAATGGGAGTGAGAGAAAAAGGGGAGAGGGAGGGAGAGAGAGAGGACAGTGGGAATAATAAGAGAAAGAGAGGGAACAAATGTGGAGAGGGAGAGGGAAGAAGAACAACTACAGTGAGAGGGCACAAATGGAGAGTGAAAAAAGAGAGGGAGAACAAAAGCAGAGAAAGAGAAACAGAGGGATGGAGAAGGGGAGAAAGAGAGAACAGATAGAGGGAGAGAGAAAAAGGGGAGAAGGACAGGGGGAGGAGACAGGGAGCAAAAAGAAAAAGAGAAGCGAAGGTCAGAGAGGAAACCAAAAGGAAGAAATAGTAAGAGAGAGAGAGAGAGAGCCACGGGCAGAAAGAGGGTGAAGTGTATTGCTTAAGGGCACAATGACGATGCTCATTGGTCAGAGCTCGGATCAGACTCGCTGCTCCACCACCTGAGCCACTGTCCTCATGTGGCAGAGACGTGGTCAGTCCCAGCAGAAGTGAAGGGACACTTTATACCAGTGTGTTTGTCCCACTATTCTGTCTGTGTCTGTCTGTGTCTCTGTGTCTGTCTGTGTCTCTATTTCTGTCTGTGTTTCTGTGTCTGTGTCTCTGTGTCTGTCTGTGTCTCTGTGTCTGTCTGTCTGTCTCTGTCTGTGTTTCTGTGTCTGTCTGTGTTTCTGTGTCTGTCTCTGTCTGTGTTTCTGTGTCTGTTTGTGTCTGTCTCTGTGTCTGTCTGTATCTGACTGTATCTCTGTCTGTGTTTCTGTGTCTGTCTGTGTCTGTCTCTGTGTCTGTCTGTATCTGACTGTATCTCTGTCTGTCTCTGTCTGTCTCTGTGTCTGTCTGTGTTTCTGTGTCTGTCTGTGTCTCTGTCTCTGTCTGTGTTTCTGTGTCTGTTTGTGTCTGTCTCTGTGTCTGTCTGTATCTGACTGTATCTCTGTCTGTGTCTGTCTGTGTCTCTGTCTCTGTCTGTGTTTCTGTGTCTGTTTGTGTCTGTCTCTGTGTCTGTCTGTATCTGACTGTATCTCTGTCTGTGTCTGTCTGTGTCTGTCTGTCTCTGTCTCTGTGTCTGTCTGTCTCTGTCTGTGTCTCTGTCTGTGTCTGTCTCTGTGTCTATCTGTCTGTGTTTCTGTGTCTGTTTGTGTCTGTCTCTGTGTCTGTCTGTATCTGACTGTGTCTCTGTCTCTGTCTGTGTTTCTGTGTCTGTTTGTGTCTGTCTCTGTGTCTGTCTGTATCTGACTGTATCTCTGTCTGTGTCTGTCTGTGTCTGTCTGTATCTCTGTCTGTGTCTGTCTCTGTGTCTATCTGTCTGTGCCCAGCGCCACCATGTGTGACCACAAAAGAGGGAATAAAAATAGGGTTTTTCTCCATTTCAGACGTCCAGAATCATGCAGCAGATCGTCGCTATGGACGCAGGAAACCGGAGCAGCTCTGTGGAGCTGAGCGTCACCATCACCAACCTGCAAAACCAGCCCCCCCTGTGGGACAAGAGCGAGTACTACGTCACTATACCCGAGAATACAACAAGAGATGCTAAGATACTGGTGAGTTGAGACCTGGTTTGGTCCTGGTTTGGTCCTGGTTTGGTCCTGGTTTGGTCCTGGTTTAGTCCTGGTTTGGTCCTGGTTTGGTCCTGGTTTAGTCCTGGTTTAGTCCTGGTTTGGTCCTGGTTTACACCTGCTTCAGACTTGGTTTAGTTTCGTTGGTATTGTAACTTAACTCCAGCCCTGCTCTCATTTTGTCTTTATTCAAACACATATTAAACGTGAATATTAAATTTTCATTGAGTTAAGAAAACATTTACAGACGGGTTCCTTTTTTCCCTGTGCCTCTGCTCTTCCTTCCTGAGTCTGTATCAGCAGATCTCCCTCCTCTCCCTCGAGATCCAACTATTACAGACGCAGCCATTTTAAATCATTAAGGATCAGGCTTCAGCAGGGTTCTCACACTCGTTCTTTTACAATCGTTTTGTCGCCTCTGCAGCGCTAATGGGGCTCGGTTATTTTCGGGGGAACCAGCACTTAGACACAGGTGATGCTCCAGCTCCAGTGTGTTCTCAGAAGTTCCTTTATGGAGGCGGCACTTTCCAGGCAGGATTCTGGAAATCAGTCAGTATCTGTGTATTTGGTCCCAAGGGGCAGAGCAGACACCAGAGCAGCACCAGTACAGACACCAGAGCAGCACCAGTACAGACACCAGAGCAGCACCAGTACAGACACCAGAGCAGCACCAGTACAGACACCAGAGCAGCACCAGTACAGACACCAGAGCAGCACCAGTACAATCAGGAGTGAAAAGCTCAAACAAAGGTCCTGGTGCAGCTCAACAGGTAAAAATAAATAAATAAATAAACATACAGACAGACACACAGACAGACAGACAGACAGACACACAGACAGACACACAGACAGACAGACAGACACACACACAGACAGACACAGACAGACACACACACAGACACACAGACACACAGACACACAGACAGACAGACAGACAGACAAACAGACACACAGACAGACACACACACACACAGACAGACAGACACACACACAGACACACAGACAGACAGACAGACACACAGACAGACAAACAGACAGACAAACAGACAGACAGACACAGAGACAGACACACAGACAGACAAACAGACAGACACACAGACAGACACACAGACACACAGACACACAGACACACAGACAGACAGACACACAGACAGACAGACAGACACACACACAGACAGACACAGACAGACACACACACAGACACACAGACAGACAGACACACAGACAGACAGACACACACACAGACAGACAGACAGACACACAGACAGACAGACAGACACACACACAGACAGACACACACACAGACACACAGACACACAGACAGACACACACACAGACAGACAGACAGACACACAGACAGACAGCATCCTCCAGTGTGTGCAGGTGAGTTCTGGAGACACAGCACAAAGCCTCTCCTCCTCCTCTCTCTCTGTTCTGTTGTTTCGGTCAGTGGTGAGACGGGATATTCCCTCTTCAGGTGCATCTCAGACTATTGTTCAGATGCAGATTTGTTTGTTTGTCTAGTCACGAATAGAAATGATTAGGCTCAACATTTGTCAAATGTAGTCAATAGGGAAATCTGTCTCAGAGGGTTTGACATCATCACATTCTAGAATCTGAAAATCACCAAATAGAAAACTTTACTTAAAATAATCCCAAATGTGCTCCAAAATCTCCTAATCCGATGTGATCTGCAGATTGAGACTTTTGCTGCTGTCCAGAGTTCTGTTCTAAAATAAGACTTTAATCATGTGTTGTCCCTGGAACCACTGGAGCAATGCTAACATGCAGAAACAAGACTCTTCTCATTAAAGCAAACTGTGCTAACGCCGCAAGCTACGTCCTCTCAGCCACCAGCTAACCCCGCTAACTGCTAATGACGCTAACAAACCACAAGTAACACCACCAGCTAACGAGGATAATGCAGACTGATGCTAAACCAGATCTAAACCAGGTTTAAACCAGATCTAAACCGGGTTTAAACCAGACCTGAACCGGGTTTAAACCAGATCTAAACCGGGTTTAAACCAGATCTAAACCGGGTTTAAACCAGATCTGAACCGGGTTTAAACCAGATCTAAACCGGGTTTAAACCAGATCTGAACCGGGTTTAAACCAGATCTAAACCGGGTTTAAACCAGATCTGAACCGGGTTTAAACCAGATCTAAACCGGGTTTAGATCACGCACACCTCCTCCCTCACGCACACCTCCTCCCCCACGCACACCTCCTCCCTCACGCACACCTCCAGCTGCACACACCTCCTCCCTCATGTACACCTCCTCCCTCACACACACCTCCTCCAGCCACACACCTCCTCCCTCACGCACACCTCCTCCCCCACACACACCTCCTCCCCGTGCACACCTCCTCCCTCACGCACACCTCCTCCCTCACACACCTCCTCCCTCACACACCTCCTCCCTCACGCACACCTCCTCCCTCACGCACACCTCCTCCCTCACACACACCTCCTCCCTCACACACACCTCCTCCCTCACACACACCTCCTCCCTCACGCACACCTCCTCCCTCACGCACACCTCCTCCCCCACGCACACCTCCTCCCTCACGCACACCTCCTCCCCCGTGCACACCTCCTCCCTCACGCACACCTCCTCCCTCACGCACACCTCCACCCCCCCGCACACCTCCTCCCTCACGCACACCTCCTCCCTCACGCACACCGCCACCCCCACGCACACCTCCTCCCTCACGCACACCACCTCCCCCACACACACCTCCTCCCTCACGTGCACACCTCCTCCCCATGCACACGTCCGCCCCCACACACACTTCCTCCTCCACGCACACCTCCTCCCTCACACACACCTCCTCCCTCACGCACACCTCCTCCCTCACGCACACCTCCTCCCTCACGCACACCTCCTCCCTCACGCACACCTCCTCCCTCACGCACACCTCCTCCCCCACTACACCTCCTCCCCCACGCACACCTCCTCCCTCACGCACACCTCCTCCCTCACGCACACCTCCTCCCTCACACACCTCCTCCCTCACACACCTCCTCCCTCACGCACACCTCCTCCCTCACATACACCTCCTCCAGCCACACACCTCCTCCCTCACGCACACCTCCTCCCCGTGCACACTTCCTCCCTCACGCACACCTCCTCCCTCACACACACCTCCTCCCTCACACACACCTCCTCCCTCACACACACCTCCTCCCTCACGCACACCTCCTCCCTCACGCACACCTCCTCCCCCATGAACACCTCCTCCCTCACTCACACCTCCTCCCCCACACACACCTCCTCCCTCACACACACCTCCTCCCTCACGCACACCTCCTCCCTCACGCACACCTCCTCCCCTGTGCACACCTCCTCCCTCACGCACACTTCCTCCCTCATGCACACCTCCTCCAGCTGCGGACACCTCCTCCCTCACACACACCTCCTCCCTCACGCACACCTCCTCCCCCACGCACACCTCCTCCCCCACACACACTTCCTCCTCCACGCACACCTCCTCTCACACACCTCCTCCCTCACGCACACCTCCTCCCTCACACACACCTCCTCCCTCACGCACACCTCCTCCCTCACGCACACCTCCTCCCTCACGCACACCTCCTCCCTCACGCACACCTCCTCCCTCACACACACCTCCTCCCTCACGCACACCTCCTCCCTCACGCACACCTCCTCCCTCACACACCTCCTCCCTCATGTACACCTCCTCCCTCACATACACCTCCTCCAGCCACACACCTCCTCCCTCACGCACACCTCCTCCCTCACACACCTCCTCCCTCACACACCACCTCCCTCACACACACCTCCTCCCTCACACACCTCCCTCCCTCACGCACACCTCCTCCCCCACGCACACCTCCTCCCTCACGCACACCTCCGCCCCCAAGCACACCTGCTCCAGCCACGCACACCTCGCCTCCTCACACACACCTCCTCCCTCACACACCTCCTCCCTCACGCACACCTCCTCCCTCACACACACCTCCTCCCCCACACACACCTCCTCCCCGTGCACACCTCCTCCCTCACGCACACCTCCTCCCTCACGCACACCTCCTCCCCGTGCACACTTCCTCCCTCATGCACACCTCCTCCAGCTGCGGACACCTCCTCCCTCACACACACCTCCTCCCTCACGCACACCTCCTCCCCCACGCACACCTCCTCCCTCACACACACCTCCTCCCTCACACACCTCCTCCCTCACACACACCTCCTCCCTCACACACACCTCCTCCCTCACACACACCTCCTCCCTCACACACACCTCCTCCCTCACACACCTCCTCCCTCACACACCTCCTCCCTCACACACCTCCTCCCTCACACACCTCCTCCCTCACACACACCTCCTCCCTCACGCACACCTCCTCCCTCACGCACACCTCCTCCCTCACACACACCTCCTCCCTCACACACACCTCCTCCCTCACACACCTCCTCCCTCACACACCTCCTCCCTCACACACCTCCTCCCTCACACACCTCCTCCCTCACACACACCTCCTCCCTCACACACCTCCTCCCTCACACACCTCCTCCCTCACACACACCTCCTCCCTCACACACCTCCTCCCTCACACACACCTCCTCCCTCACACACCTCCTCCCTCACACACCTCCTCCCTCACACACACCTCCTCCCTCACACACCTCCTCCCTCACACACCTCCTCCCTCACACACACCTCCTCCCTCACACACCTCCTCCCTCACACACACCTCCTCCCTCACACACCTCCTCCCTCACACACACCTCCTCCCTCACACACCTCCTCCCTCACGCACACCTCCAGCTGCACACACCTCCTCCCTCACACACACCTCCTCCCTCACGCACACCTCCTCCCTCACGCACACCTCCTCCCTCACACACACCTCCTCCCTCACACACCTCCTCCCTCACACACACCTCCTCCCTCACACACCTCCTCCCTCACACACACCTCCTCCCTCACACACCTGCTCCAGCCACGCACACCTCGCCTCCTCCCCCATGCACCTCCTTCAGTGGCAGTACAGTGGAATAAGGGGTTTACTCCGTCTATCTAAAGGTCACGTTCAATGTTCAGAAGAAACAGCGGTTGGTTCCACTTAAGGCTGGAGAAAATATGAAACTTGAGAAAAACCCAAAATGGATTTAAAGAGCACGTTTTCAAGCATCCAGGCGCTATCAGTGTGAAAGAACCCTCAACCTGTTCTGTGCTGTTCCAGACCATCCGAGCGACCTCTCCCCTGGGTGACCCCCGTGTGACCTATAACATGGAGGAGGGTCTGGTACCAGAGACCAACTTGCCCGTCCGGTTCTACCTCAAACCAAACCGGTCCGATGGGTCTGCCTCGGTCCTCGTGGCGGAGAACCTGGACTACGAGACCACTCCGTTCTACACGCTCAGAGTCAGAGTCCAGAACGTGGCTGCAGTTCCTCTGGCCTCCTTCACCACGGTTTATGTCAATGTGACCGGTGAGAGATTTCCTGCTCATTTCATTATGTAACGAGGGGTATTGTGCAAAATTGAGGATTGAGTATTTTAGAATTTAGTATTAGTATTTTTATGCAAATAAAGTGAATAGCAAATGAGCTCATCACATCAGCATTTGGAATCATTTAAGGGGCCATAGAGTATATGTAAAATCAGCCTGTATGAGCTTTGAACAGTTTTACTGTACAATGATTTTACTTCCTTAGCTCTTCAGTATTTGTATTTTGAGCGATTTCTACATGTTTAGGTCAACTTTATTGTTGCATTCGAGGCTTGAGTGCCCAGACAATGTTTATTTTCACCTCCCCCCACCTCTGCCTCTGTGTCATTCATGTGGCACACAGACATTTCTCATGAAACATGAAATCCAAGTAAATAAGAATGTGCTGCTTGTTACAGCGAAATGCCTCTGTGAAGTCTGTCAGTTCTGAAGTTTAGAACAGGAAGTGGATGGACCCAATTGTTTTAGATCAATTTTGTGGTTTACAGTGAACAAAATGTGAAATGAAGCTATAAGTATTTACACTGTAGATTCTCACTGAAGCATCAAAACACTGAAGGACACATGTGGAATGTAACAAACAAAAATACTCAAAATAACCCCATACAACAGCTTTACCCTTTGGTTTGATCGCTGTTTTGCACTTTTGGTATTTCTAGACCCTGATGTGGCACAGCTGTGAAGTGAAAACCTTCTCAGGGATTTATCATGAAGCTCATTAAGAGAAGGCCAAGGGTTTGCAGCACTGACCACAAAGTAAAGGGTGGAGACACCGAGGATGTGAATATAAAAAATAAAAACATACTTAGCTTAGAGTTATTTCACTTTTTTGTCCTTGATACATAGGAATAAAAGTAGTGAATGAGAGCACGGCCGGTAGTGTGTTTATAAAATGTCTCCTTGTGTGTCGTGTGCTTCAGATGTGAACGACAACGTGCCGTTCTTCCGCTCGTCCACGTACGAGGCCACAGTCCCAGAGGGGGCCCACAGTGGGACCACCGTCATCCAGGTCTCTGCCACAGACCGGGACTCTGGACCTCGCGGAGCAGTCAGTATCTAAACCACTCACCAACACCTGGTTTAATTCTGATTCAGTCCTGGATTAGACCTGGTTTAGTCTTGATTTAGACCTGGTTTAGACCTGGTTCAGTTCTGGTTCAGACCTGGTTCAGTCCTGGTTTAGCCCTGGTTCAGACCTGGTTCAGACCTTGTTCAGACCTGGTATAGACCTGATTTAGTCCTGGTTCAGAGTTGGTTTAGACCTGGCTTATTCCTTATTCAGACCTGGTTTAGTCCTGGTTTTCATCCTGGTTTAGCCCTGGTTCAGACCTGGTTCAGACCTGGTTCAGACCTGGTTTAGTCCTGGTTCAATCCTGGTTTCGTCCTGGTTCAGTCCTGGTTTAGTCCTGGTTCAGTCCTGGTTCAGTCCTGGTTCAGTCCTGGTTCAGTCCTGGTTCAGACCTGGTTCAGTCCTGGTTCAGACCTGGTTCAGTCCTGGTTCAGTGCTGGTTTTGCTCCTCAGATACGGTACTCTCTGTTGGGGGATGACAGTGGAGATTCTCAGTTCTTCAGGATAGACCCAGAGTCCGGTACCATCGAAACCCGGGCCTCGTTGGACCGGGAGCAGAAGTCCTCGTACCTTCTGGAGGTCCAGTCTGAGGATGGGACTGAGTCTGCCAGAGCGGGACTACAAGGACTGCCCAACACCGGTATGGCTCTACCGTCAACCAGGGGGGAGTTAAGCAAAATGGACTTTTTGGAGCTTTCTACCACGTTACAACATTGTTCCCTCATCAAAAACATGTTTTAGATGCATGTTTGAGTCATCTAGGGATCCTTCTATCATTCCCTACTCAAACCCACACATGGCTAGCTGTAAGAATCTGTGCAAACCTCTGCCACCTCTGTGCAAGCCTGTGACATTTACGCTCCCACACAACAATTCCCCATGAATATGTGTTTTTGTTGGTGTTTTGTTTGGTGTTTTGTTTGTCTGTTGTTTTTCATTAGCATTGTTCGCGCTGGTTGTGTTGTGATGTCACTCTGAAAGGGAAGCATTATTATGTTGTTTTTGATGAATGTAGTATTTTCATAAAATCCGTTAGCAGCTGATACCCCACAGAGGTAAAACACTCCCTCTTTAAACTGTTCTCAGTGTCGTTACTAATGCTGCTGCTCCACTTCCTCCAGTATTAGTAAAAGTATGATGGTGCGACGTGGACTCGACTGATCTGAACGTCCTTTATCTTCAGACACGGCGTATGTGCGCGTGTTCGTGGCCGACGTGAACGATAACGCACCGCAGTTTGAGAAGCCTCTGTACGAAGTGAGAGTGGACGAGGACCAGGAAGTGGGCTACGGCGTCATCACCGTGACCGCCACTGACCACGACGAAGGTACGACACAAGTGCAGCTCGAGGTTAATCACACAACATCTGCACAAACTGTAAACGTTGTTCAACTACACAGCTGGATACTTGAATACGGTGGGTGTCATTCACCTCACAGTAAAAAGGGTTTGATTCCTGGGTCACCACAGCCGTTCTGTGTGCAGTTTGCATGTTGTTCCTGTGTCAAATCCTCCAGCCAAGGTAGTGCTGACCAAGACTAGCTGACTCAGGATGGCGGCTTTAACCCAGAAGCACTGACGGATGCCTAAAATGCAGAGGAAGAAGAGGATCTGATTCCCTGTAACTTGGAGTCCAGTTAAACTTGATTGAAAACCGTTCAAACGGGCACATTTCCCAGAGCAGTCCTCCACCAATGAGGATCGATTACTGAGTGCGGTGTGTGTGTGAGTGGTGATGGTGGGAGGGACTGATGGGGCAGACTGACAGCCTTGCCTCTCTCAGATTGCCCCAGGGCAGCTGTAGCTTACCTGTAAAGCACAGTACAAGATTAAAGAAATCTCATGGAAGGAACAGAGGGCCAACAAAATGGGTGTGGAGGCCCTATTTGACACCGAGCCACAGTTTGGCCTTTGCTGGAGTTTCATGTCCTGCTTTTAGACGTTTGAGACATTTAGTGAAATTACACTGAAGACTCATGAAGGTCTTTCAGAGCCAGAGGTGAGGCCAGAGTCTACAAAACAAACTCCATCTGTGCACAGCATGCACCCCAGTGTGCCTCTACGAGAGAGGAAGAGAAGAAAGGGCAGAGACAGGAGTGAGAGAAGAGTGGAGAGGGGCACTGCTTCAGCCTCTGAGGGAGAGATCGGGAGAGGAGAAGGGAGGAGTGAGAGGGTACAGTGCTGGGGCATGTGCCATGTGTGAGTGTGGTCCATCTGGGCAGAGGAGAAAAGCTCAGGGCAAAAACACTGAACTCTAAACACACTGAGAAGAACTGACCCAAACCATAAAGTCAAAAGAACGACACATTTAATGTGGAAATTCCTCACTTTCCTTATGCATTTAGGGCATCCTAATTATTCAGCGTTTTCTACCATGTTATTACGCTGTCCGCTCATCAAAAACACGCCTGAAGG
>CM060657.1:2206301-2211301 GCA_030686955.1 Odontamblyopus rebecca | reverse complement strand
CTCAGGTCTCTGCCGTAGACCCAGACCTGGACTCAGACCAGTCTCAGCTCTGGTTCTCTCTCCACGGTCAGGGCTCCGGTGGCGACTTCTCCATCGATCCTCAAAGCGGCTCCATCTATGCCCTGCGTCGCCTTGACCGAGAAGAGCGCCCCCACTGGAGGTTCCTGCTCTTGGCCACAGACGAGGGGGGGGCGGGGCTCACGGGATTCGCAGATGTGGTTTTGGAAGTGAAAGACATAAATGACAATGCTCCATTTTTCCCTTGTGCGGCACTGGAGGAGGACGGATGCTTCGTGGGGCGCGTTCCGGAAAATTCTCCTGCCGACACTTCTGTGATGGAGATGAGGGCCGTGGATCTGGACGATCCCAATGAAGGGACCAACGCGGCGCTCACATACAGCATCGTGCAGAACGTGAAAAATGAGATAAACCTAAATCTGTTTGCAATTAATGCAACCACAGGGACGATCTCCACGGTGCTGCGCTCTCTGGACAGGGAGCAGCAACAGCGCCTCCTGGTGGTGGTGGAGGCACGTGACGGAGGGGGGCTCAGGGGGACGGGCACAGCTACGATCCTGGTGACAGACGTGAATGATCATCCTCCAGTGTTCACACAGGACTCCTATTCTGTTCAGGTGGGTCTAATAGAACTTCCTCATCGTCGTGACTTTTGCTCTGTGACCTCTGGGTTCCCACATACTTTCCACTTCTGTATTTGCCTCTGTCAATCTGTTCTTGTGGTGGCCATAGAGGATGTAAAAAAACAGGCAGAATTCAGTTTATTTTTATAAAGCCCAAAATCACATCACCAGTCGCATCAGGGCACTTCCACCACTGTGATTAAAGAGTGCATTTTTACAAACCGCAAACAGTAAATAGACTGTGAAGAAGTGCCTTATATGACTGCACTGCTGTTATATCAAATAAAGCCCTGTAAAATGCTTTTTTATACTGGCTGAGTAGAACCGTTCAACATAGGGTGAGGAGCTCAGAGTAGAGACGTTGCTCCTGCACATTGAGAGGAACAGCTGATGTGCCTCTGTTCCAGAGCCCTTCTAGATGTCCAGTCTGCCTACAGAGGTCTTTATTGTCCCAATTAGGGAAATTTGACATTTATTTAAGGAAATAAAGGTGATGTAATTTATTTTTCTTAAGGCTGCCACATACTACTGGGTTTTTCGGTCTTTTTAAACATGTAACAAAAAGCACACACCACAGACACAATGAGATGCTTATGAGACTTAAAATCTCTGATCTTAAAGACTGCAGCAGGATTTGTCCACAGGCTGTAAAGATGTGAACGTAATGGCATCAGCTGTTTACAGTAAAACATCTCGCTTTGAGACACCGAAGTGTTCAAAAGATCAGAGCTCTGCACTTCTAGTTTAGACACAAGTCAAAGCTGTGTTATTATTATTTGTGAAATGTGGAGCAATACTTCAGGTACAAGACTTTTAAAGAATATAATATTCTAGATAAAGTCCACAGGAAGTAGAGTCACGATTGCTAATCTGCTGCTTCAAAGAAGAACGCCTCAAACTGGATTAAAGAACGCCTCAAACTGGATTAAAGAACGCCTCAAACTGGATTAAAGAACGCCTCAAACTGGATTAAAGAACGCCTCAAACTGGATTAACGAACGCCTCAAACTGGATTCATAGTGCGGTTTTGTGGGCTGGATGTCATTATTTGCAGAGGGCATTTACTATGTAGTTTAAATGTAGTTGAAATTGACCACTTTACGAGAGGTGAGTAATAAAGTCTTTATTTTCGCTATATCATGAGTTTGTATTTTGCGTCTCTGTGTCGTCACTGCCCCGGACACACTGTTTTATCGGCTGTTACCACAGAGTTGCTGATGTTTGGTGGTCACAATCTGACACCGCACACGAGGAGCAGCGGCTTCAAACTCACACACAAAGACAAAAAAAGTTGGGTCATGCCTCCACGAACTCGGGGAGAAGAAATCGCAACCAAAATTGGACAAATTCTCCTGTAGTGTGTGGCTGCCTTAAGTTTAATGTTAATTATTGTGTAATTTAGACTTTTAGAATTCGCTACATGTCAGATCTGCTGTCTGTGTCCAACCAGTAAGTAAACTTGACCTCGTTTTGATGCCATGGTACAGTTAACCCTCCTGTGTCTGGTGCAGATTTCTGAGGACCTGGAGGTAAACACTGAACTCCTGGTGGTCTCGGCCACAGATTCAGACCTGGGTGAAAACGCGGCGGTGACGTTCAGCATCGTGGATGGAGACGAAGAGCGAAAGTTCTTCATCGAAACGGACAAATCAAACAATCGCGGAATCCTCAAGCTCCAGAAGAAAGTGGACTTCGAGAAACCAAACGAGAGGAGTTTTAACCTGACGCTGAAGGCAGAAGACGCAGACTTCTACTGCCTCAGCCACGCGCTCATACAGGTGCAGCATCCGTCCTGCTTTAGTCCTGCTTCAGTCGCACCTTAGTTCAGTCTTTATTTCTGGATTAGTTTTGGTTTCTACCTGGTTTAGTACTCATTTTGTTCTGGTTTATATCTGGATTAGGCCTTGGTTTAGTAGTGTTTTTAGTCATAATTTAGACCTAATTTATGTAGTTCTGGTTTAATCCTGGTTCAGTCCTGTTTCAGTTCAGTTTAGGAATAATTGTTTCTGTCTTAGACCTGATTCAGTCCTAGTTTACTTCTACTTAAGTCCTGGTGTAGACCTTATTTAGATGTGGTTTAGACCTGCGTTAGTTCTGGTATATAGGCCTGTTTTAGTCCTTGTTTAATCCTAATATGTACCTCTTTGTCCAGGTTCATTCCTGATTTGGTTCAGCTTTTAAGACTCGCCTTAGTCCTGTTTTAGTCCTGTTTCATTTCTGGTGTGGTTCTAAACCAGGTCTAAACATAGGACTCCAAAGAGATTCAAACAACCAAACCAGGACTGAGATGGGACTAAACTATGGTTAATTAACAAATCTAAAACAGTTGCCACTTGTTTCTTTCTGCTCGTCTTCAGGTACGTGACGCAAACGACAACGCTCCGGTTTTCCTGCCACAGTTTTATGACGCTCCGGCGATGTCCGAGGATTCTGCGCTTGGATCTGTCATTGCTCAGGTCACCGCCTCGGACCTCGACTCAGGACAAAATGGTCACTTCTCCTTCAGCATCTCCACAGAATCTGATCCTCACGGGCAGTTTGTGGTCGATGGGTCTGGGAGGGTTACGTTAGCCCATTCTTTGGACCGGGAGAAGATCTGGCAACATCGCATCGTTGTTTTAGCCACAGACATGGGCGAGCCCACGCTAACTGGAACCGCTATCGTGATGCTAACAGTTCTGGATATTAACGATAACGCTCCAGAGTTTGACGCAGATTATGAGCCGATTGTTTGGGAAAACACAGGTGCCCCTCAGGTCGTGAAGATGAACAGTTCTTCGGTTTTGCTTCATGTCAAAGATCGAGACGCGAGTGGAAATGGAGCACCGTTTAAGATTCAGATGGTGCACCTAACACGGGACGCTGCTAGCTTTAACCTGACGGACCTGGGTAACGGTAGCGCTACGCTAATGGCGCTGAGGACATTCGACAGAGAGCAGCAGAGGGAGTATCGAGTACCCATAATGCTTCAGGACAACGGAGCTCCACCTCTCAGCGTCACACACACGGTCACTGTGACGATCGGAGACAGAAACGACAACCCACATGAACCAGCGCACACCACCTTCATCCTCTACAGCTACGACGGTATGTTTTAACGCTGTGTGTGTAGTAAAGTTGTCAAGAGTATTGAAAACCTGATACTTGACCAAAACTACAGTATCAACACTAGATACTTATTTTTACACGGATATTGTTACTAAAAAGTCCCATTGACAGGGCGGAAATGGGCCTTTCCTGAATGTCTTTAGAATGATCTTTAGCTGTATCAGAACAAGAGCACATAGACCAGGGGTGTCAAACTCATTTTGGTCCGGGGGCCGTATGCAGCCTACTTTGATCCCAAAAGGGCCGGATCAGAAAACTCAGTTCTCTCTTCAAATTATCGTATTTTTCTCCGTGTCTCGTAGTGGTGTTTAAGATTATATTCCTCGAGCAACGCCACTTGTTCCAAACACACTGAGCACAGATTTCCCATTCACCTCTGTCAACAAATAAGAATTAGACTATTTTTCTTGGGAAATCCTGAACTCAGCATCTGCTTTTCTCATTTTTTGACATTTTGCTGATGAGGGTCACGGTCGACAGTCAAAACGATCGTCCTTTAAGAGCGTTTGGAAAGAGGAAAGTCTTCATTTGTGCTGCTCTGGTGGGAGTCGCAACGTACAGAAACGCCGGAGACGCTGCTATGCTAAACGGTGCAGAAAATTAACAGAAACATCTGAAAATTTTAAGTATTTTAATAGAAAAATCAGCCGAG
Source organism: Odontamblyopus rebecca (assembly GCA_030686955.1). NCBI lineage: Eukaryota > Metazoa > Chordata > Actinopteri > Gobiiformes > Gobiidae > Odontamblyopus > Odontamblyopus rebecca. Next base: position 2,206,900 of record CM060657.1, on the reverse strand, counting down.
GGCCAGATTAAAGGTCTTGGAGGGCCGGATCTGGCCCCCGGGCCGCATGTTTGACACATGTGGTCTAAAGAAAGAGTGTTTTTTTTTATTATAGTCAAAGAATCTGAATCATTATTGAGTATCGAGTCTATTCCCTAGTACCGAAGTGGAGTTTGAAATGTTTGTATTATGTTGACTCTAATGTGTGAGAAAGCAGACATCCACCTCTCTGTCCTCTGTCTGATCTGTCAGGATTTAGTGCAAAAACCTCATAGAGATTCTGTGAGAACAGAAATGGTCCGGCCGCCTGTCCCTCTGGATGGAGCTGCTGTTATGCACACAGCATGACACATTTTACAGCTTTTCCCAAAAATGAATCATCAGCATTTTCGGCAGTTAACAATGAAATTAAAAGTTCTTCTCCCCAGTGATCAGAGCCCTTTGTAAACAATGTGAAAATTGTCGTGAGTACAGCTGAAACCTGCAACGTAGCATTTAGAATTAAGTTAATATTTTGTGTAAAGCTCATTTCAGTTCTTTATGACTGTGGTCTTTGCTTTGCTGACGGCTCTGGACACACATTTCTTCTTTTGGCTGTTAGTTTTACAATAATCCACCGC
>CM060657.1:2036301-2201301 GCA_030686955.1 Odontamblyopus rebecca | reverse complement strand
CGCAGACTTCTGAACCTTCCCACAAGGAAACAAAGATTCAAACACAAAACATGTCAAAAGCAAAGAGAAGGAGAGTAAGGTGAGAACAAAGCTAAGACAACAGAAGAGGAGAGGCGGAGACAGAGGAAGAGAAACCAAGACTAAATCTGAGCTAAACCAGGACTAAACCATGTTTGGGTTATGCACTATACCTTGAACTAAACTAAGAAATATCCAGGGGCTAAACCAGGACTACACTGTATTTGCTGTATTCACAGATAAAATGAATCATTTGAAGTTTCTTATTTTTATTTTGGTGTTTTCTTTTCTCCAAATGCAGGATTCCCGCAGGTTTCTGCTCCTGCCGCAGATCCACTGACAGAATGTGACAAAACATGAGACACAAATATACAAGAGAACAGAGGAGAGAGGAACTGACAACACGCTGTCAGGAGAGAGGAAGAGAGAGGGAGTGAGGGGACGGAGAGTGAAGAGGGAGAAAAAGGAGAGAGAGAGAAGAGGGGGAGAGGAAAGAGTGGAAAGAGAAGGGGAAAGAGGGAGAATGAAAAGGGAAGAGAGGAGAATGGGAGGGGAGAGAAGAGGGAGAAGAAAATATAGGAAAAAAGCAAGGGGGTATGAGAGAGAAAGATGGCAGGAAGGAAAGAGTGAGAGACAACAAAATGACAACAGTGTTCCTGAATGAGGTTCCTGAAGGAAAATATGAATATGTCAAAATGCAAATGTGGAGGGGTCAGTGGGCGAGGTGGGAATTACCCGAGGGGCGGCGAGAGGCGAGGGTCAGCTGCTCCAGATGTACGGCACAACACACTGTCCCCATGCCTCAACTGCCCCTTCATGCCACTTTACTGCAGTCTAGATCGTTCACCCCTGAAAATTCCAGAAAATGCTGCAAAAAGGCTAAATTATGTTGCAAAGACAAAAATGAAAGAAAAATGTGAAAGCCCAATACTCATAGCACCTGACCCCCCCTATGAACCCCTCTGCAGGTGGAGCCACAGGAGGGTGGACAACATGGTCCTTGATGTTAGTTCAGGTGCTGCATGTTTTGGGTTGATGGGGGAAACCGGAGCACCCGGAGGAAACCCATCCAGACACGGGGAGGAACATGCAAACTCCACACAGAAAGGCCCGGGCGACCCAGGGATCGAACCCGCAACCTTCTTGCTGTGAGGCCTGAGTGTTGCCACTCAGCCACCGTGCCGCCTAGTTAGTTAGAATTATTGTATTGTATATAATTAAAACAGTAAGAATCACTGACACATGATCACACTGTGTAAAGACACACCAAACATCAGATCAAATTCTTGGATTACGTATATTAGTAATTTGGTTTTCCCTGCCCTGTATCCAGTGATAACGATATGAATAATCCATCATTATTAAACTCTTGTCTTTCCTCTCTCAGCTGGAGTCCTCTCTGGGTGTCTCTCTGTCTCCGATGGATGACTGCCCCCTGGTGGACTGCTCTGGCAGCTGCAGCACAAAGGTGGACTTCGGTCTAGACCCAGTCTCACTGGGGTCCGGTCCCGTGGTTCTGGTCTCAGTTAAACCCACAGTGAAGACTCAGTGTGGCTGTAGATCCCGAGAGCACATCCACGGCTCCTGCTCCTCCTACCCCACAAACCCCTGCCTGAACGGGGGCAGCTGCTCCGACGGTCCCTTGGGCTTCAGGTGAGGACCAGAGGAGGATTTACTTAGTTGATGTTATGCCTCTGGAGTGTGGGGCTGCAAAGAAGTCCTGTAGGTGTAATGCCTGTGTCACCCTGTAGGTGCCGCTGTCCCCCTCTGTTAGACGGCCCTCGCTGTGAGCTGACTCGTATCTCGTTTGGAGGTTCTGGTTTCTCCTGGTTTCTTCCTCTCCGGCTCTGCTCCTTCAGTCATGTGTCTCTCGAGTTCCTGTCTGAGTCGTCCTCTGGACTGCTGCTGTACCAGGGGCCCCTCACTCCAGCGCAGGGAGAGAGCCATGGGTTCATCGCTCTGGGTCAGTGCAGCTGTTACATGAATTTAATTTCTTATTTTTTTCAAGCTGAAAAAATGGTTTTGCAATTTTTGGACTAGCAATAAACTGCACAAAGCTTCTTTTAATTTAATTCTTATAATTTGAACCAATGCATATGATCAAAATATATAAAGTGGTAAATAAGATTTTCTTGACTTCTGACTTCTCCAGGACAGGATCCTTGAAATCTGATCAGAAATGTGGTAAGGAATGACATCACATTTGTTTAAAAATCACTAATATAATCAATAATTATTATTATAATGATAATACTAATAATAATTATCGGAGTGCACTACAATCACCTCGGCCCATTCATTTAAATGGGTAGCCATGTTTAAACACTGGGACCATTCACCATTTTAACTATACCTCCAGTGTAGAAGTGAAATGCCCTTTCTAAAACAAATCCCTGAGTGTTATTATAAAATTGTGATTGAAAACTAAGGCCACATTTACTGCATGTCTGATTGTTCCAGTGGGATCCTGTATCTGATGAAAAGAAGTGGTCCAAGTACAGATTCTTGTGGTACTCTGTCACAGTGGTGGTTCGTGGTGTCATTTTTGGGGGGCTGCATACGCCAAAATTATAAATATATATTATTAATATATGTATTTTGTATAGGCTATATAATATTATAACAAATGCCAGAAACAGATTCCAGAAACATAGTCATTTTGGTCACTTTTGCCTGAACTATATCAGAGCACAACACACAGCCAAGTGCAAACACAACCTGACACACCGCTCACATCCACCTCCAACAACACAACCTGACACACCGCTCACATCCACCTCCAACAACACAACCTGACACACCGCTCACATCCACCTCCAACAACACAACCTGACACACCGCTCACACCAGCCCCAACAACACAACCTGACACACCACTCACATCCACCTCCAACAACACAACCTGACACACCGCTCACACCAGCCCCAACAACACAACCTGACACACCGCTCACATCCACCTCCAACAACACAACCTGACACACCGCTCACATCCACCTCCAACAACACAACCTGACACACCGCTCACACCAGCCCCAACAACACAACCTGACACACCGCTCACATCCACCTCCAACAACACAACCTGACACACCGCTCACATCCACCTCCAACAACACAACCTGACACACCGCTCACATCCACCTCCAACAACACAACCTGACACACCGCTCACATCCACCTCCAACAACACAACCTGACACACCGCTCACATCCACCTCCAACAACACAACCTGACACACCGCTCACATCCACCTCCAACAACACAACCTGACACACCGCTCACACCAGCCCCAACAACACAACCTGACACACCGCTCACATCCACCTCCAACAACACAACCTGACACACCGCTCACACCAGCCCCAACAACACAACCTGACACACCGCTCACATCCACCTCCAACAACACAACCTGACACACCGCTCACATCCACCTCCAACAACACAACCTGACACACCGCTCACATCCACCTCCAACAACACAACCTGACACACCGCTCACATCCACCTCCAACAACACAACCTGACACACCGCTCACATCCACCTCCAACAACACAATCTGACACACCGCTCACTTCCACCCCCAACGATGTCAGCAAAACTACAATAAGAGGCTATGGTCACAACACAAACACACGGCATCAGCACCGCTCCTACAGCACACGGCAGAACACCGGAGCACCGGAGCAGCACCCACACGCTCATTTATGCACAATTTAAGTGGAGACGTTTTCGTATTCTATCCTGTCCTTGTATGTCCAGAGGTCACTGCTAGGTTAGTGCATGTCAATGGGCATAGTCAGCCTGCCACAAAACAAAACAGGCTTACCCACTCCACAGAGCACCTGAGGCAAAACTATTATAACGCCTGACAGGCGATGTGAATGTCTGTGTCAGTAAAATCATTTTAGAAATAAAATCAAACTTGCATTTGAAGGATTTCTGTCTGAGCACCAGCAGCAAGTTGTACTTCCTGATAGAAAGCTCGGCAGCGGCGAAAAAGTCAGAAAAAAGTCCCACAACATGCAACGATTCATGCGATACAAGGTTAGTTTTATTTCAAACATCATTCTATCAACATTCAATTTTGAACAAAATATTAAACATATAGCCTCATACAAAACAACTTTATTTTTAAAAAAAGGATTGAATCTAGGTCAAGTTAGGGAGTGTGGCACACTTGCGCCGTCTGTTGACCAGCCGCCACTTCTCTGTGATGAACAGAGGACGGGTAAAGCGCTGTTATTGATTTTTACTGTCTTGAAAAACAGACTAATTCATTTTAAACGGTTTGCAGTGGTACAGAGTTACTTACCTAATGCATTCTGAGTTGCCTGGGAACAAGAATATACCTTCTTCATTGTTTTACAAAGATGTGAGTCTGGTCACCACTGAGGATGACAGGAGTGTTATTTCATGTGTTCTGTTTTGTCTCCTCAGAATTGATCGAAGGCGTCGCGGTCCTCAGCCTGAACTTGGGATCAGAGACAGTGACTGTGGCGTTGTCCTCTGAGTCTGCAGTGAGAGACCGAGCCTGGCACCGGCTCGACATCCTCATACAGGGCGAGGTGAGGGGTTAAAGGTCATTTGAATTCCACAAGTCAGAGGCCAAATCCAGAGGAGTGAAATGAACTCTGTTGTTTTTCAGTTTGTGGAGCTGAGCCTGGATCAGTGCAGTGAGTTCGGCTGCAGAGCGAGCGCACGTGTCACTGCAGAACACAGGTAAAAATACATTTGAAACACATTTGATATATTATACATTTTTATGGGAGTAAAGGGAAAACCATGGCTCTGCAGTGGGTTTCTCAAAAAATGTTTATACAGTGTAATCTTTCGAGTGGGAGCATGTATCTGATGAAAAGAAGTGGTCCAAGTACAGATCCTTTTGGTGCCAGGTTTACTGTTTTATTTATGTATTTATTTTTAACTAGTTATTCCTTACATTGCCAGTATCCTAATTATTTACCACAATGAATTAATAACAACAACTAGCATGCTAACAGTGCATACTAGTGTACTGTATCATCTCATTAAACAATACGATATATCAGTATTTCAATCTTTTTTGCACACCCCTATGCACCATACCACAATCATCTCTGGCTCTCGCTCACTGATGTGTTTTATCTTCTCAAGGACATTGAGAGTAAAATTTCCTTCGTTCTCCTATGTTTTGACCTTTGAGAGCCACATCATGAGGTCAACAATAAGGAGGAGAAACGTTTAGTGCTTGGTGAATCTGAACCTTTATTTGACCTCAAGAGCTGCTTATACAATATAGCCACACTTTCGCAAGACATTTTTTGCTCAAATACATATGAAAAATCAGGCACATGGACTTGAGCATGACATGATACTTATATTATAATAGTGTTGCTCACCATTCATCAGCTTCAATGTTATATAAAAATCTCTGCCATCTGAGCTGTTTTCTGTGCGCAGGCTGCTGGACCTGTGGCTCCCCCTGCAGGTGGGTGGGATGAAGCACTTCTCTCCTTTGCACAGATTCACCAGCTTCAACGGCTGCATCAGGAACCTTGTGGTGAACTCGGAGGTGAGATCAGAAAATATCAGAAATTACAATAAAAGATTATACCTATGGGAGATTTACTGTTTTTAAAAATCTCCAAACTTATGACCCACAAAAGCTGAACCTTCTCATCAATTGTTTTTGATTGGATTCACAAGCTTGTCAACAAATCTGCAATCTGACAGTTAAACACATTCCAGCATAGGATTCTCAGTTTAAACTATAGAGATTCTACAGTGTGCTGATGTGCGAACACAGCCTATTCTCACGTGGGACTTTTCTGCATGTAGTTTGCATGTTCTCACTATGCGCTGGCTTTATTCATTTTCCTTGTGTTGTAGGTATATGATCTGGCTTCTCCTGGGGAAAGTCTGGACTCATACCCAGGCTGCAGGCTCACGGACGGACTGTGTCTGACCACCACAGGCCCCTCATGTGGAGAACACGCCTCCTGTACATCCCAGTGGGGCTCCTTCAGTTGTGACTGCCACCCAGGATTCACCGGACACAAGTGTGAGACAGGTGAGAAAGACTGGAGCCATCGGGAACAGAAAGGAGAAGAGCCAGAGGAGCAGACAGGAAACTTAAATAAGTCAAAGATACAGTACAGCTTGAGGAAAGTTTGAGGAGATTGTAAAACCATCCTGAACATTGTGCGCAGTGGTCCCAGAGTTTTCTTTGGACGGGGATAGTGTGGTGCGACTCCAGCCCAGAGGAGGTGCTAATCCTCGGAAAACATCAGTCCAATTGCTTCTAAGGACGAGAGAAGAACAGGGGACCATTCTGACGGTGGAGACGAGAGATGGACACTATCTGTGTGTGGAGGTTAGGACCGAACCAGGACTGAACCAGAACTAAACCAGGACTACAGCAGGACAAATCCAGGAACATGCATGAGAGTAGGAATGTAGACTGATCAGTAAAATGAGAGCTTTGCCTTTGGACTCAGCTTCACCATAGCAGTCTGATATAACACCCTCATCACTGCAGAAGCTTGTTGATCTCATGCTCCATCCTTCCCTCACCAAATCAGGTCAAAACCAGAACTAGAGCTGGAGAATGTGTGTGTGGCTTATGACCTCCGCACAATACTCACTGCACCAGGCCCTTATGGCTGTGCTCACAGTAGAGTGGTCCTGCGTTGCCTTTTGCCCAGCTGGGTCCCTTGAGTGAAGACCCTAGACACCAAAGGCTTGTTTATGGCTACCTGCCCCAAGCCTGGTTTAAGAGGGGTCCCGGTGACTGCCATGTGGGCCATGTAATGGACCTTGATTTTGTCTCTTTATGTGTCCTTGGATCATCTGAGCACTCAAACTCCTCCACAGCTTTAAGACTGCTGTTTGGGAGCAGTTTTATGGAATTAGTTTGGACTGTTGTAGTTTAAGATCCCCAAATCAAAAACCTACCCTAAAGTAGCCGTTTTCCCCAGATGCTTCACAGGAGGGAGATGCTCAGAAATGATTCAACAACAACTCTAATAAATGTAAATATGATTTATTTTACAGATAATAGAGTTAGCCAATTAACAGACAATTTGAGTCTGGATCCCCTTAGAAGCCCAATGCAGGAAAGACCCAGAAGAACATATTAAGGTCACATTTATAGATTCTATACAAAGGACAACCCACTTTTAACATCTGGAATGGATCCACTTGTTTTGCACAAAACCTCCAACCATATATGACCTGACATGATCTATTGTCACCATCGTTCCAGTTACCAAATGTCTCTGGAGTGCAGTATCTTCTAACCTCTGACCGTTTTAGGCTCCAACTAGTCTGTAAACCCCCAACAGTAACAGAGAATCTTCCTAAGAAAACCCAAGTTTAAATAACAGTATAAAGTATAATGCAGTAGTATAACAGATACCACACTGTTTAGACTGATTATGTATTAAGCGGGAGAAGATGGATGGATGGATGTTTAGACTGACTTTATTTGACCTTTTCTGCTCTGTTCAGACTTGACTTTCTCCTCTGTTCTGTTCTTTACTGCAGGTCAGAGCTGGTCTCCTCTCTGTCCGCTCAGACCTGGGATCTGGACCACAGACTCTGGTTCTTTCCGGGCTCAGAGTGGATCTGGGGGATTGGATCTATGCCGAGCTCTACCGCTACAATACCCACATCTCCCTGAGCGTGGAGGGGGGAGGCGGGAGAAGGGAGGTGGAGGGGAAGGTGGAGAGAGGAGAAGGGGGAGGAAAAGGAGGGGTGGAGATGAATCAGGTCATCTTGACTGTGGGGAGAGGAGACAGAGGAAACAATGCGACCGCAGGATTCCAAGGTAAGAACTAGAATTGAGCAACCCCAAATCTGCAGGATCTTGTCATTCCTCACTGTGCAGTTTAGTTTTTTCTGTATCTACATAAAACTCTAATTCAGGTTTACAGTCGGCCATCCACCTTCACCTTAAAGCCACAAACCACTCATTTGAAGACCGTGATGTGCAGATTTTAAGCAAGGAGAAACAGATGGTTTGAAAGAGACATTTTTGGTCAAATGCAGGATAACGGTATAGTCTGCCTTTTCAACAGCCTGTTAAAAGCACAGCGCCAGTCTAAGGACAATTAGATGTGAAAAAGAGACTTGTAGTTAAATAAACAGGTTATAATTTTCCATTTCAGGATATCACGCTTCCCTCAGGGCAGAACTAATCCAGCCCCCTCCCCTTAGAGCCGTATAAATCGGAGCTCTTCAGACAGATTTGACAATGACTTACAGTCGAAACATCTCGCCAAAACATTGTCCAAATTGCTTCTTTTGAGACCATTTGTCGAGAGCTCAGATAGCATACAGTATAGCTGAACTTGATGGAGATTGGATGCTTGTGTTGTAGGCTGCCTGAGGGACGTTCGATTCAACAGCCTGCTGCTCCCTTTGGACGGACGGAGCTCCGAGGGCCGAGGCTCGGAGGGCGTGTCCGTGCTGGAGAACAGGGGCATGTCCACGGGCTGCCACAGCGAGTCGTGTCGCTCCACTCCGTGCCCCGCCCCTCTACGCTGTGTGGATCTGTGGAGGAAACATGAGTGCAGGTGAGTCATCAGATCAGTGAAGCTCATCGAGGTTTGTAGTTATTTGGAGTCAAGTTCTGACCTTGGAATCATTATAGCAATAAAAGAGCCAATCCCCTCCTACCTGCAACGCTAGTTTGGCAGGAAGCAGGCATTTAGTAACTGGTAGAATAAAATGCTTATAATGATGAAGTTATTAAAAATGTACATAAAGCTAATGCAGTCTTCAGAGGAATGATATGGCCATACCGGCTCGTCAAAAGCCTGAAACCGTCAGATCTCAGAAGCTCAGCAGGGCCGGGCCTGGTTAGTACTTGGATGGGAGACCACAAGGAATTCCAGGTGCCACAGTGGGGCCAGTTGCAAAAACTGTCGTAGTGTCCTTAGGCAAGGCACATCACCCAGTGTTGGTGGTGGTCGGAGGGGCCGATGGCGCAGATTGGACCCTCGCTTCCGTTAGTCTGCCCCAAGGCAGCTGTAGCTACAATAGTAGCACCACCACCGGGTCTGGAGTGAATGAATAATGCTCTGTAAAGCGTCTTTGAGTGTCCTGAAAAGCGCTATATAAAACTGATGCATTATTATTATTATTATTAATATAAACCAGGCACAGTTCTTGAGTAAACCATTGTTAGAGTCTGTGGGGTTTGACAGGCACTATATCTAAAAACCAGACATTTGAACTTTTGCACTGAAGGACAGGGTGGGATTAAGAACACAGCTGTAACGACTCCTCAGACCATATATCTGCGCTTATCTGATAAAATGTAAACCTAACGCATGATGTATTGTGACCATGATGTATTGTGATGACACAATTGCTTCAATAAAAGCCTCGCCAGGGAGACGTGGCTTTTGGGAGATCAGGACCAGCAGCCAGTAAGTGTTGGCGTGGGCGAGCCTCAGCCAGCACCACGTCTCCCCGTGCACGTTAAAACTTTGGCTTGTCGCAGTTGGCTATCTGACCCAGGTGATTCAATCCACAATTAGGTTGGAGATTGGCATTTATAAACTAGTCGAGTATTTCACTGCTTGTGATTTATTCTTTGACAGTAACGCTGTCAATCAAACCTGTTGCTAACACATGTGGGACAGAAGGCGCCTGTTTGGTCGATTAATGTTTACAGGATATCTTGATTTAAGAACAAAATAGTGAAATAAAACCCCCAGTTTCGCACCAGGGCCAGAGCCGATGGAGCTGGAAGCGCACCGGTGCTCACTTACTAGTGGCTAGCTAGCTAGCTATGTCTTTGTATGTCTATTTGTACATGCAGTCTATGGTCTGAAATAATTGTAGGAAAGTTCTCCTCATGCCGAGATGCTCTATTAAATTATGCATGTTTTTATTTACCTCTTTCTGGGGCTGTAGACATTTGGTTGTTCAGTCAATCAGTAGGTTGTGACAACACACTGTGGTTGAACCTGAGCCTGAGACAGGTCAGAGTTCTCTGCTGGAATTTGCTGTTCAGATGTGTTGACCTGGTTTATGGTTTATATCTCTGTAATTCATGGGCCTGTCCTATGGATTTAGAGAGCTGTCAGAATTATTCGTATGCGTAGGAATTAAATCTGTGCATATTTGGCTGCAGTTGAGTGTAAAATAAATATTCGTAAACTCTCAAATGAGTCCAGTCCAGAGCCCATAAACTGTGTTGTGTGTATTTTTTTCCATCAGAATACGAATTGAAAAGTTACGACATCAAGAATTACAATTATGAAATGAAAAGTTATGATTACGCTTTCTTCAATAAGAATACGAACTCACACACGGTACTTTACTGTCAAAAATATGTCATCAAGTCACTCAGCTGAACAGTAGATCTCGTGTTCAGCCTCATGGCGTTAATACCGCCGCCATCTTGGTACAGGCTTCCCTGGTCCAAGCGTCACTGACCGTCATTTGCCCGAAGTTTTTTCACAGTCTCAGCGAGCAGAGATGCCGGACTATTGCCCCGCACATACGGACTGAACCAGGACTGAACCAGGACTGAACCAGGACTGAACCAGGTCTGAACCAGGACTGAACCAGGACTGAACCAGGACTGAAGTAGGACTGAACCAGGACTGAACCAGGACTGAACCAGGACTGAAGTAGGACTGAACCAGGACTGAACATCTTATTATACATCCATGGGACTAAACCAGGGCTGTCCATCATCCATCTTCTTCCCTCCAACAAGACCGAGGAGCTCACTGCGCTGACCCGGCAGCAGAAAGAATACCGGGACTGCAGCCTGATGTGTTTCATCGAGACGTGGTTGAATGAGAATAAATCGGACTATGTAATCTCCCTGGACGGATTCACCGGAGGCGCGCGGACCGTACTGCTGTGGGGAGCGGCAAGAAAAAGGGAAGCGGACTGGCGGTGTATGTGAGCGAGCGCTGGTGCCACCCGGCACACGTGCACGTGAAACAACAGCTGTGCACCTCAGACCTAGAGCTGCTTGCAGTGGGAATGCGGCCCTACTACCTCCCGAGGAGTTCTCACATGTGATTGTGTTTTGTGTTTACATCTCTCCTTCGGCCGACGCTGCGGCGGCCTGTGAGCAGCTCCACAGCACCGTGACTCTGATGCAGACGCGCCATCCGCGCGTCCTGCTCCTGATCAACGGTGACTTCAATCACACGTCTCTCTCCGCCACTCTCCCCACGTTACGTGCCCCACACGGGACAATAGGACTCTTGACCTACTGTATGCAAACACAAAAGACGCATACACCTCTGTCCCCCTCCCCCGCTCGGACGATCGGACCATAACATCGTCTATCTGCTCCCCAGTACACACCAAAGGTGCGAAGAGGACCCACGCAGAAGGTGTCAGTGAAGCGGTGGACTGAAGAGGCCAGTGAGAGTCTGAGGGACTGTTTCCAGACCACAGACTGGAACATGTTCAGCAGCTCTTATGGAGAGGACATCCATGGCCTGACCCACTGCATCACAGACTATATCAACTTCTGCGTGGAGAGCACTGTGCCAACACGGAGGGTACGGTGCTTCTCCAATAACCACCCCTGGGTCACTGCTGAGCTTAAAGCCCTCCTTAACCAGAAGAAGAGGGCTTTCAACTCCGGAGATAGAGAGGAGCAGAGAAGGGTCCAGCGGGAGCTCCAGAGGAGAATACGACAGGCCAAGAAGGACCATGGGAAGAAGATGGAGGAGAAGCTGGCCCAGAACAATGTGAGGGATGTGTGGAGAGGACTGAAGACCATCTCCGGACTTGGACAGAGTGCCAGAGGGGCAGCTGATGGAGACCAGCTCTGGGCTGATGAATTAAATCTGTACTTCAACAGGTTTGATTCACACCCCACCCCCCTGCCCCTCTTCCAGCTCCCCCCTCTTCACACCTCTCCAGGCCAGTGGACACTTGCCCCCTCCCCGGACTGACTTCATCTTCTGGCCCCCGCTCCCCCACACACTTCAAACAGGAGGAGGACCTGTGCAGACCAGCTCTGTGAGGTCCTCTGCCACATCTTCAACCTGAGCCTCAGCCTGGAGAAGGTTCCTGTCCTGTGGAAGACCTCCTGTGTGGTTCCAGTTCCCAGGACACCACACGCCAGGGAACCAGCCCACTACAGACCAGTCGCCTTGACCTCCCACCTGATGAAGATCATGGAGAGACTGATCCTCAGCCACCTCCGCTCTGTGGTGAGCCCCACCCTGGACCTGCTGCAGTTTGCCTATCGGCCCAACATTCGGGTAGAGGGCGCCGTCATCTACCTGCTGCAGCGGGCACTCACCCACCTGGAGACCGCTGGGAGCGCTGTGAGAGTCATGTTCTTTGACTTCTACAGTACCTTCAACACCATCAGGCCAGTCAGGAGGGCTGGCTCTGTTCTGGGCTGTCCCCTGGACTCTGTGGAGGAGGCGGCTGAGAGGAGAGTGTTGTCCAAACTTACATCCATCATGGACAACACCTCTCACCCCCTGCACCAGACTGTGGAGGAGCTGAGCAGCTCCTTCAGCGGCCGTCTGAGACTCCCTCAGTGCAGGAAGGAGCTACTGCAGATCATTCATCCCACTGCGGTCAGACTGTACAACTCCTCTGTGCAATAACTCTGTGCCACTACTGGACTGTGACAACTGCACTGTTTTTGTACTTTCTTTATTTTATATATATAGTTTTTATATTTCAATTATCTTTATAAATTTTGTACATATACTTATTCACTTTATATTATTATTTTTATCATTATTTTTCTATTTTTATTATTATTGTTTATCTTAATTGCATCACACTTTTTTTCCCTTTTTTGCACTAAACTGTCCTGGAGCTACTGTGACTATTGAATTTCTCCACTGCGAGATCAATAAAGTCTTGTCTTATCTTATCTGTCTTCTCTGTCAGGAGAAATACATTAAAGTCAAATGATATTTTTTCACCACAACTTCAGAAAGTGGAGCCATTATTCAACACCAAAAACTGTTGTCAGTTACTGTACTTAAGATTACGGTAACATGAGAAGTGAGTTGAGCCAATCCCAAACAAATAATGAAAAGAGTCAATATTTGTGGCTCAGAAGTTTGGTTTCTTTAGGAGAAAAACAGTGAATCTCAGACAGTTATATTTGAAATTGAGACTATGACTTGTACATCTCGGTGTGTTTTCACGTATGTATTTGTGCAGCTTAAGTCACATCGCACCCTCATTTCATTCTGCCTCCATTTCCCAGGTGCCCCAGCTCTCAGATGCTGCTGTCTGATTCGGCAGGTCGCCAACGCTGTGTCCCGTCACCATGCCGACCGACTTCATGTCGCCATGGCTCGGTGTGTCAGCCACTGTCTGCTGACCACTTCCTGTGCCGCTGTCCAGACGGGGTCAGAGGTCACCGGTGCGAGCTGGGGTCACTGAGGAGTCACCGTACAGCAGCCCTGAGCCCCAGCTCCATACTCGCCATCAGCATGTGCCTGCTCGTCTTTTTTGGTAAGAAAAAACTGAATAAAAGTCATTAAAAGAGAACCAAGAACACTGTAAAAGAAAATAATTCTCCCTGTGTCTGGGCGGGTTTCCTCTGGTTTCCCCCATCAACCCAAAATATGCACCAGAGGTCAAATCCATCATTTCTGAATGGACATGGTTAACCCGTTACCCGCCACAGTCCAAATAGGAAGTGAGCACGAACACACTTCTGGCTCCATACACTCTACTCCAGTTCACTTTCTATTGAAAAGCTGTCGTCCTATGTCAGGATGTTTCTGTAACCCTTCAGTCGTCCAGGGCGGATCCATCGCTAAGGATAAATTCTATTCTGTGAACTGGACTAGTCTTCAATAAAAAAAAAACAACCTTTGTCCACTTGACAGAATTGAATTTCTCCTGTGGATGCTGTCAGGATTGTCATTTTGGCCTTAAAATGTTCATATTGACCTGCTCCACATGATCCAAGATTTTTTATTTTGCTATTTTGTCTTTAAATCAAGATCTGAACATAATGACAGATCAATCAGGCGCCTTCTTTCCCTGAGGTAGCCCCCTCTAAGTGCTAAACCAGTGGTGTGGATACTCACAGTTGAAAATCTGAAAATCTCCAAATTTACCCCTGACAGCCTCAGTGAGCTTCATTTGACTGGAGCTGAACGCTGCGGGTGACATCACACTCACTTTGGCCATTTGTTTACACAGTCTGTGGCCTAAGCCTAACCTGACTCTGGTCACGTTTCACACATGAAGTGTGTCCTGTGCACTTCTTGTGTAACTGTCCCATGGACCAAAGCCGTTATGTAACAACAGGCACAGAAATGAGTCAGTCCGGTTTGTTTGAAACATAAATGCTTCAACACTTAACTTTTAAATCATTTTAACAATGTGTGCTTCTCAAAAAAGTGGACAAAAATAACACACCTGTTTTAAGGGCTCCCCCTGCTGGTGCACTGCAGAGTGAAGGAGCAAACACAGCTAAATAAACTGCTAAACGTTTAGACCTGGACCCTGAAACCCCCCCCCCACTGCAAAATGAAACAGACCTGATGTTGAGTTACAGACTATTTAAAATTGTAACTGTGCTCATGTGATTACTTTATTGAGCTATCTGACCTCATTTTCCTGTGCACTATACTGCAGTGTACTATACTATACTACTATACTGCAGTATACTATACTATACTACTATACTGCAGTATACTATACTATACTACTATACTGCAGTATAGTATACTGCAGTATACTATACTATACTACTATACTGCAGTATACTATACTGCAGTATACTATACTATACTACTATACTGCAGTATAGTATACTGCAGTATACTATACTATACTACTATACTGCAGTAGTATAGTATACTGCAGTATACTATACTGCAGTATAGTAGTATAGTATACTATACTGCAGTATAGTAGTATAGTATACTATACTACTATACTGCAGTATACTATACTGCAGTATACTATACTACTATACTGCAGTATAGTATACTGCAGTATAGTAGTATAGTATACTATACTACTATACTGCAGTATACTATGCTGCAGTATACTATACTACTATATTGCAGTATAGTATACTGCAGTATAGTATACTGCAGTATAGTATACTGCAGTATAGTATACTGCAGTATAGTAGTATAGTATAGTATACTGTATAGTATAGTATAGTATACTGCAGTATACTATACTATACTATACAGTATACTATACTATACTATACTATACTATAGTATACTGCAGTATACTATACTATACTACTATACTGCAGTATAGTAGTATAGTATAGTATGCTGCAGTATAGTATAGTATACAGCAGTATAGTATACTGCAGTGTACTATACTGCAGTATAGTAGTATAGTATAGTATACTGCAGTATACTATACTATACTATACTGCAGTATAGTAGTATAGTATACTATACTGCAGTATAGTATAGTATACAGCAGTATAGTATACTGCAGTGTACTATACTGCAGTATAGTATACTGTAGTGTACTATACTGCAGTCCTGTCCTGTAGTTTTCTGTCACAGCTCTGCTCCTCCTGTCCTGTAGGGGTGCTGGTGGCGGTGACTGTGTGGAATCAGAAAGGAAGCAGAAACAAGTTCAGGAAGCGCAGTGTTTACCACGTCCCCCCGGAGCACGAGAGCTGGGAGGGCATCCGGGAAAATATCCTCAACTACAACGAGGAGGGAGGAGGAGAGCAGGACCAGGTGACCCTCTCCTCTGACCCTCTTCTGACCCTCTGCTCTGCTCCTCTGACCCTCTGACCTTCTCCTCTGACCCTCTTCTGACCCTCTCCTCTGCTCCTCTGACCCTCTGACCTTCTCCTCTGACCCTCTTCTGACCCTCTCCTCTGCTCCTCTGACCTTCTCCTCTGACCCTCTTCTGACCTGCTCCTCTGACCCTCTGACCCTCTCCTCTCCTCTGCTCCTCTGACCCTCTAACCCTCTGACCCTCTCCTCTGCTCCTCTGACCCTCTAACCCTCTAACCCTCTGACCCTCTCCTCGGCTCCTCTGCTCCTCTGACCCTCTCCTCTGTTCCTCTGCTCCACTGACCCTCTGCTCCTCTGACCCTCTCCTCTGACCCTCTCCTCTGACCCTCTGCTCCTCTGACCCTCTCCTCTCGTTCTTCAGAATGGTTATGACATCTCCGAGTTGAAGCGTCCTCTCTGCTCGAGCTTGTCTCTTTCTTCTTCTTGCACCACGGCTCCTCTGCTGCGCTCCTCCCCACATGAGGAGGTGCACTTCAGCGCCCCCTACAGACTGTACCACCTGCAGTCTGTGTGCACCACCTCCAGGTCCGAGTCAGAGACCCAGAGCCAGGGCTGGACCAGGGCTCACAGGTGAGGACTGAACCAGGACTGAGCCAGGACTGAACCAGAACTGAGCCAGGACTGAACCAGGACTGAACCAGGAGTGAACCAGGACTATACCAGGACTAAACTAGGACTCAACCAGGACTCAACCAGGACTAAACTAGGACTCAGCCAGGACTGAACCAGGACTGAACCAGGACTAAACCAGGACTGAACCAGGACTGAGCCAGGACTGAACCAGAACTGAACCAGAACTGAACCAGGACTGAACCAGGAGTGAACCAGGACTATACCAGGACTAAACTAGGACTCAACCAGGACTCAACCAGGACTAAACTAGGACTCAACCAGGACTAAACTAGGACTCAGCCAGGACTGAACCAGGACTGAACCAGGACTAAACCAGGACTGAACCAGGACGAAACTAGGACTCAACCCGGAATAAATCAGGACTAAACTAGGACTACACCAGGACTAAACCAGAACAGATGGACTAAACCAGGACTAAACTAGGACTTAACTAGGACTCAACCAAGACTAAAAACAAGGTCTGAACAAGAATTGAACCAGGACTGAACAATAACTTAACCAGGACTGAACCAACATTAAAATAGGGGTGAACCAGAACTAAACCAGAACTTAACCAGGACTGAACCAAGACTAAACCAAGACTTAAGAGGACTGCACAGAGACCTAAACTAGGACAGAAGTGCACACGGGTCAGTTTTTTGTGATGGTGAAAGGTCTGACTCAGTGCTGCCTCCTTGTGTCCAGGGCGCACATGGATCTCCGGAGCTATGTGTCGCGGATCATTTGGGAGGCGGACCGGCACAGCTCCACCTTCCCTCCGGACACGCTACACGTCTGGAGAGAGGAGGGGGCCGGGTCCAGTGCCGGGAGTCTGAGCTCGCTGGGGTCAGACGTCCACACCGCAGATCCACACGACTAACTCGAGTTCCATTAAAAAGGGGGTATTATCCAAAACAGACTATTTGGAGCTTTCTACCATGTTATAACCAATTAAAAACGTCATTCATGCATGTTTGAGTAATCTAGCGATCTCTCCTGGGTCCTATTCAAACTCTCCTTTTGGTTAGCCGGCTAGCTGTGATAGCGCTCTGAAAGGGGAGCATTTAGTCAAAAACTAAACTGAAACTTGAAACATGATAATACGCTGTTTTCAGTGAATAAAAGGAACATGGTGATCTAATTATGTGATGTAATACCCCCTCTTTAAATAATATAAAAGATCATTTTGAAGATATGCAAAATTAGAATATCAGGTATTGTGTCTATATTTGAGAAAACGATTCAAAAGTTGCTGAAAGAATTGAAACTGTGGTATAAATATGTAAAATATGGGGTTGTTATGGTTTGGATCATGCAGGACTAAAAGCACTTAAGCTGGTGTGGACCAATGACCTACACACTCGTGGATCTTTGTCAAGTACTGTTTAAATAAGAACGATATCTTTGCTGCCATTTTACGTTTCACAAGTACAAAACTTCCCTTCACACACACTGTTTAGAATGATTCACGTTAGTCTTTAAGATGCAACGAAAGTGGTTATTTTAAGACGAGAAAATTATTCACTGCAACGAGTTTATAACAGAGGTCTCCAACAGGGGTCTTTTTCCTTCGGTGAGTTACCTTTACAAACCGAAAATGCCAGACAGATACTCATTTTATCGACTGAGACTCTAAGAAAGAGGCCAAACATTTGGTTTACAGTCAGATGCCTATAAAACACAAACCTTTGTCCATTTATTAGTGCAGAAAGCTTCAAAATGACACGTTTAATGAACCACATTTTACCACGTTCATAAATCCCTTGGCGAGCTGCTTGGAAGGGGGTGAAGAGCTGCTGGAGACACTCTTCACTTAAGCACTCTTCACAGCTATTAGCATGCTAACGTGCACTTCCAAATTAGCTGACAATATTAAGATTTCTAATTTGATGCGGTGCACAGCAGACTTATTTTGACCTCGAGAGCTGCTTGTACAACTGGTATTTTTGTCATCAACGTTCTCTGGGGGTGAAGCTAACTGTAGGCACTGCTCTGTTCAAGCTCATGTTAGCGTTGGAGCTATAGGTGAGCTGATTTTCACAAGCTAGCTAGCATTAGCCGACATATTTTAGTCATTCTCACCTTTTAGCTGAAAAAAGTTTAGTTCTTGAGTTTTCAGACTGAGATCTTAAAACTTTTTGTCCGTGTTTGCTAATGTGCGCACTGTCGCCATGGTAATTGCTAAACATTTGACCATAGATATATATGTAGAACCCCCCCGCCATGATGTCTCTCTAAAGTATTAATATACCTGTAGTAGTGCAGTGAGAAATATTCTGCTCAAATACATGAGAAAAAATCAGGTCCAACATCTTAAAGTGTGAGTGAAGCATGTTTCCGATGCTTGTGAGGGAGTGACTTCTCCCTGACCTCCTCCTCTCCCTGACCTCCTCCTCTCACTGACCTCCTCCTCTCCCTGACCTCCTCCTCTCCCTGACCTCCTCCTCTCACTGACCTCCTCCTCTCCCTGATCTCCTCCTCCTCTCACTGACCTCCTCCTCTCACTGACCTCCTCCTCTCACTGACCTCCTCCTCTCCCTGATCTCCTCCTCCTCTCACTGACCTCCTCCTCTCACTGACCTCCTCCTCTCACTGACCTCCTCCTCTCCCTGACCTCCTCCTCTCCCTGACCTCCTCCTCTCCCTGACCTCCTCCTCTCACTGACCTCCTCCTCTCCCTGACCTCCTCCTCTCCCTGACCTCCTTCTCTCCCTGACCTCCTCCTCTCACTGACCTCCTCCTCTCCCTGACCTCCTCCTCTCACTGACCTCCTCCTCTCACTGATCTCCTCTCACTGACCCTCCTCCTCTCCCTGACCTCCTCCTCTCACTGACCTCCACCTCTCACTCACCCCCTCCTCTCACTGATCTCCTCCTCTCACTGACCTCCTCTCACCGACCTCCTCCTCTCACTGACCTCCTCCTCTCACTGACCTCCTCCTCTCCCTGACCTCCTCCTCTCCCTGACCTCCTCCTCTCACTGACCTCCTCCTCTCCCTGACCTCCTCCTCTCCCTGACCTCCTCCTCTCCCTGACCTCCTCCTCTCACTGACCTCCTCCTCTCACTGACCTCCTCCTCTCACTGACCTCCTCTTCTCACTGACCTCCTCCTCTCACTGACCTCCTCCTCTCACTGACCTCCTCTTCTCACTGACCTCCTCCTCTCACTGACCTCCTCCTCTCACTGACCTCCTCTTCTCACTGACCTCCTCCTCTCACTGATCTCCTCTCACTGACCCTCCTCCTCTTCCTCTCCCTGACCTCCTCCTCTCCCTGACCTCCTCCTCTCACTGACCTCCTCCTCTCCCTGACCTCCTCCTCTCCCTGACCTCCTTCTCTCCCTGACCTCCTCCTCTCACTGACCTCCTCCTCTCCCTGACCTCCTCCTCTCCCTGACCTCCTCCTCTCCCTGACCTCCTCCTCTCCCTGACCTCCTCCTCTCCCTGACCTCCTCCTCTCCCTGACCTCCTCCTCTCACTGACCTCCTCCTCTCCCTGACCTCCTCTTCTCACTGACCTCCTCCTCTCCCTGACCTCCTCCTCTCCCTGACCTCCTTCTCTCCCTGACCTCCTCCTCTCCCTGACCTCCTTCTCTCCCTGACCTCCTCCTCTCCCTGACCTCCTTCTCTCCCTGACCTCCTCCTCTCCCTGACCTCCTCTTCTCACTGACCTCCTCCTCTCACTGACCTCCTCCTCTCACTGACCTCCTCCTCTCACTGATCTCCTCTCACTGACCCTCCTCCTCTCCCTGACCTCCTCCTCTCACTGACCTCCTCCTCTCCCTGACCTCCTCTTCTCACTGATCTCCTCCTCTCACTGATCTCCTCTCACTGACCCTCCTCCTCTCACTGACCTCCTCCTCTCACTGACCTCCTCTTCTCACTGACCTCCTCCTCTCACTGACCTCCTCCTCTCACTGACCTCCTCCTCTCACTGACCTCCTCCTCTCACTGACCTCCTCCTCTCACTGACCTCCTCCTCTCACTGACCTCCTCCTCTCCCTGACCTCCTCCTCTCACTGACCTCCTCCTCTCACTGACCTCCTCTCACTGACCCTCCTCCTCCTCCTCTCACTCACCTCCTCCTGTTGCACTCAATCATCCTGAACCAGGCAGAGGTCAGGATGTCTCACACTGTAAATATCATTAAAGAGATTATTTTTATAGTATTTTGTCCCTCTCCTCTTGATGTAATGTGTTTGTGATGTCTGTTGATGTCTGTTGATGTCTGTTGATGTCTGTTGATGTCTGTTGATGTCTGTTGATGTCTGTTGATGTCTGTCATGTTTACAGGTGGAATCCAATACGGTTAGAATGGGCTTCATTTAAAGTGCCCATAGTACAGTCCCCGACAAAAGTCTTGTCTCTTATCCATTTTGTAGAAACAAAAGTTTATAACCTGACTTTAAATGAATCGATTGGTTTTAGAAATGTCTCATATTAAAGCTAAAACCTCCCAAATTATGCTCAATATACTAAAATAAATTTGCTTCACTGAAGAAACATTGATCATTTAATGAACACAGAAAGGTCAGATTTTGGCAAGACAAAAGTTTTGTCGCCTACAGAAAATTGAACAAATAATTTACTTCAAATACAAAAATCTGTTGCATAACATCAGTGAATTAAGTAGTGGTGCTGTGAGCTCCATATTTAATATCTTGTATGACTTCCATGAGCTGAAGGACTTCATCCATGTGGTTCAACAATGATTCATACAGTTTGTTGATGAAGTCATCAGGAACAGCAAAGAAAGCGTCTCACAGCCTCCAGAGTTCATCAGGATTCTTTGGTTGTTCCTTCCATTCTTCCTCTTTCATTCTACCCCAGACCTGCTCAGTGATGTTCATGTCTGGTGACTGGGCCAGTCCTGGAGCACCTTGATCTTCTTCACCTTGAGGAACTTTGATGTAGAGATAGAAGTATGTGATGGAGCACCATCCTGCTGCAAAATGTGACCCCTTTTATGGTTGGGAATGTAAGAGGTGCTAATACTTCTTGATATTTTAGGCTATTGATATTTCCTTCACCCTGCAAATGTCTCACACACCCCCATACTGGATGTACCCAGACCATGATTTTTCCACCACCAAACTTAACTGTTTTCTGGGTGAATCTTGGATCCATGTGGGCTCCAGTAGGTCTCCTGCAATATTTGCGGCGGCTGTGATGTAATTCAACTGAGGATTCATCTGAGAAATCCACCTTCTGCCACTTTTCCAGTGTCCATCCTTTTAGCAGGCTGTGGGCCTTGGCAAATGCCACACGGTTTTTAATTGCCTTTTGTTTAGTGCTGGTTTCTGTGCACTGATTCGACCATGGAGGCCATTTCCAGACAGAATTCTACAAACTGTTCTGGTTGACACAGGGACTTGAGGTGACCAGGCCTGGTGGAGCTCTGCTGCAGTGGAAAAGGGGCCTTGGATTTTCACATCAACAAACGGTCCTCCTGAGCAGTTGTCTTGCGGGGTCTGCTGGACTTGGGCTTGTCAAAAACATCTCCAGTCTTTTCAGATCTTTTTCTTATTCTTTGTACTTGACGCTGAGACACATTGAAGGTGTCAGTCACCTCAGCAGTGGATCTGGTCTTCAGCCTCTTGATAATTAACGCTTTGGTCTCAGGGTGGATCTTAGGCAGGTTGTCAGAGGTCAAGTTGCAGTTGATGTGAGGGTCTGGTGTGCTGGGGTTCTTTTTATACACACCCACTAAGTGACTGATCAGTAACTGATCACAGGTGAGGCTGGAATCTAGGACTGGGTGCATCATGTGACAAGGAGACAAGACTTTTGTCCTGCCAAAATCTGACCTTTGTGTTCATTAAATGATCAATGTTTCTTCAGTGAAGCAAGTTTATTTTAGTATCTTGAGCATAATTTGGGAGGTTTTTAGCTGTAATATGAGACATTTCTAAAACCAATCGATTCATTTAAAGTCAGGTTATAAACTGTTTCTACAAAATGGATAAGAGACAAGACTTTTGTCAGGGACTGTACTATGGGCGCTTTAAATGAAGCCCATTCTAACCGTATTGGATATATATTGTATATATATATTGTCAGGGACTGTAGACTCTTTTCTGATCTCTGTTCTGCAGTTTCCTCATCACCATCACAGCTGGAGTTGTGTTTTGTTTCATTCACGTGTTTAACACACAAACCTGCACATTTAGGCTGAGTCTTTCTCTCAAACATGAGACAAAACACAGCTCCAGGTCTGTTTTTGAGGAGGGAACATAACAGCAGGACTTAAAGCCCACAAGAATCCATTGTAATATAGGAGCTTTAATACAGATATTTTCTACTTCATGTGGTCCGTGGAGAGAATATTCTGATTTAATCCTCGAGTTAATTGCATTGAAAATGCAAAACAGCAAAGAGGCAATCAACTTAAAGCTGCACTGTGTAACATTTCTGCAGGACGTTACATCACCTGCCTGTCGTAGGGAGATGATACTAATTTGTGTAGAATGTTCCATCTTGTGGCGTAATATTTTCTGAATCAGTCACATGTGTTTTTAGTGCTGAAAATACAATAATGCAAAAACATATGGACTCTTACATGAAGCGTCTCCACAGATCTGACCTGTACACTGTACATTTCTCTGATCTGGCCAAAATTTTAAAACTTCTACCAGGTTCTTCATCTTGTTCTTGGCATTATCTGCTCGTCTTCACAGAGATAGATGAATTTAAAAAAACATACAGTGGAACATTCCAGGCAAAGCAATAACATCCCCATGGAGATGAGCAGGTTCCACAGTGCAGCTTTAATTCTTTACTCACTCAAATGCACTAATGCTGTCATCACAAAGCAGACTGGGACTGTTAACGTCTGCAGAAGTGTTATGTGCACTCCAGACTCACCTTCTGTCGGTCACTCAAGCCTTAAGCTCCAGACAGTCCAGCTTTAAACAGAGGTGCTCGGGCTCACTTAACAAAACAGTACGTCTCACATTACTTTCCTAGCAGCACCTTTACTCCTACTTGAGTAAAAGTCGTGCTTCCTCTTCCCACTGTGTTTCTTGCAGGGCTTCTTCACATCATTTCTGTGTGTGTCTGCCGCTGGAAACAAAAAAAACATATTTGTGACTTATTTTATGTTTTGTTCTTCACTTTACTTTCACTTCAAACTCTAAATCAGATGTTACGTCCGAGGTCGTTACTCTTTAAATGACTCTTACTGGAGTTATTTCTCGTAGGACTTCTTTGTACTTCTACTCGAGTGATATTATTTTGAACATTGTAACGTTACTTCTGCTCTAGTACAATTTTTTTGGCTACTCGAACCACCTTTGGGTTTAAATATGTCCATAAAACTCTCCTGGTTCCTAAAAGTGTGAGTTGTGGAATTTGGACTGAAGCTGTGCACCGAGCCACAGACAGATGTGAAACTTAAAGGTCCCGTATGACACCAAATGGACTCTTGGAAGCTTTGAGCCGTGTTAACGCTGTTACCTCCTAAAAACATACCTGGAGTTGTGCTTTGTTTCATTCACATGTGTTTGAGTAACTTTATTATTAGTTAGTCTGTCTGCATCTCCAAAGATCAAAATACTCTAATCCACCTTGTAATATCACACTGCAAATTTCAGGTTATTCATCTTGTTTGCAGATTTATTATCTACTTCCTGGATCTGAGACTGCTTCATTCTGGTCATTTGTTGCTTTTAAGTCATTTTCAGATAGATTTAAGTGTTTATATCTTAATTTTGGCCGAGATTTTTTGCAGTGCTTGAAGAGGCAGTTTTCAAGTTAACAGCTAAACTTCACCTTTAATTCAACAGAGATTGGCCTGAAATGATGGATCTGGTTCAAGTGAAGGTGTCTGTAGTTTTAAAAAACACAGTGAAGTGGCAATGTTACCACATGACATCACAAAGTGGAACAGAGTGATGTCTGTGTGAGAGAAGAACTCAGTCTACATGTGCAGGGTTTGTGTTATAGATGAGTGAATGAAACGAAACGCAGCTCCACGTGTGTTTGTGATAAAGAAACTGCATTATAACAGAGCTCAGACAGAGTGTAATATGGGCCCTTTAAAGGCGCTGTTTCCAATGTGTCTGAAGTGTAAATGTACATGTTTTATAGCCCGATTGCTCCTTTTGTAAGACTTTTAATAAATGAGTTTTCCCTCTCTCTTTGGAAAGACATGTGCATTATTGTAGACCTGGTTTATACCTAATTTAGTCCTGTTTTTTCTCCTGCTTTAAATCTGTGGTTAGGTCAGGTTTAGGCCTGGTTTAAACCTGTTTTTTCTTCTGCTTTTGACTGCACTGGTTTACTCTTAGTTGAAGTGTCCTGATTTAAAGGGACAGTTTGGAATTTTGGACTTAGGGCCTCATTTCCTAGTGAGCCAGAGTGTTGGAAACTCGTGTGGAGACACTTTTTTTAAAGGATGTTTTTTTTTTGCTACCTTTTTTTCACTATTATTTCCTGTTATCTTATATCTTGGGCCATCACAGGTTGATAGGGACCAACCCCAACTCGGCCCCGGTAGGTCTGGGGGTCCAAAAAACCCCTGTTTAGAAAAAGCTTACATACAAAAATTCTCAAATTTCTAAGTTTCAATTTAAGCCCAAGATGAATTTTGTATCTAGAGGAGAACAGCTGCTATGAGCAAAGGGCTTCACTGTACCTCCAGTCAGCAGGAAACAGGCATTTCCATTTCTTATGGGAGTAGGAATTTATTTTTTTTCATATAAACAATATTTTAAAAGAGTTGACTCACTGTACTGCTGTACTATATGAAGTGAACTGCATTAAGAGTGAACAATATTAAAACCCCAGGTGGACAGGGGTCAGGGGTCAAGATGAAACTATGGTAACCAGGTTACACACACACAACCAGCACACGAACCAACCAACAGCCCTGCATCCAACATCTCATCAGAAATTATGCTCCAAAGACAATTTTGAGTCTACTGGGAGATTGGTGTCCTTCTCTAGGCGCCCAGAATCTGAAACATTGGGTCTCAATTATTTACACACTGAATACTGCACATTATTTCACTGTTGTAATGAATACACTGAACACACTTTCAGATGGGTGTAATGCAACAACAAACTATCTAAAGCAGACAACAAGCCAAAAAAAAAGACAAAATGATGGAGAATGGACAGCTGGACAGAGTTCCTCAAAGCAGAAGCCTCCACCTCAGCAAATCTCTGCAAATCTCTGCGTCCTGCAGGTTACAGGGGGGCAGTTCACACTTTTGTCTTCTAAGGCTGATCCACTGGGTGCATTTACTGCTGTCTTCAGTTTTATTCTGGAGTTATTGCATATTCTGCAGAAGTAGCACATTGAAGCACATGTCCAACAACAGATATAACTTGGAGAAATTCCAATCAAGTGCATAAAAAAAAATAAAGAAACACACTATGGAACTCGGTGTTCCATATTCAGGACCTGTTTACCCCTAGTGTTTTTTGTTTGTTTTGATTAGGTCTGAGGACCTAATGCTGACCATGGTGTCTGAGGCCAAAAATAGCCTCTATATACATACATATATTTATTTAAAAACAAAAAAAAACGCATTTCTCACCTTCCACGGTGGTTGGTCTCTCACCCTCATCAGCTCAGGTTCTACCAGAGGCCTGGGAGCTTGAGAGTTCTGCGCAGTATCTTTGCTGTTCCAGTACTGCACTTTTCTAGACTGAGATGTCTGTTGTCCTTCCTGGGATCTGCTGCAACCACTCATCCACTTTGGGGGTCACGGCCCCGAGTGCTCCGATCTGCTCCATCTGTGCAGAGGACGGGCTGGAAACCCCAGGATCAAGGTGGGAAACGCCTCCAAAGGTTGTGGAGAATGAGCCAAGATCCTGTGGGACTTCCAAATACAGACTGACAGAATGGTGATGGACCAACCAGACATCGTGGTTCTGGATAAGCGAGAGAACAAAGCCGTGGTGGTGGACACTGCAATACCGAGCGATGGTAATGTCAGGAAAAAGGAACACGAGAAACTAGAGAAATACCAGGGGCTCAAAGAAGAGCTGGAGAGAGCCTGGAAGGTGAAAGCATCGGTGGTGCCTGTGGTGATCGGAGCACTCGGGCCGTGTTTTTTTTTTATACATATATATATATATAAACTTGCTCTCTCTAGAACTCATTAGAACTCTTCCTTTAATTAGGCCTGAGCCTGTCATTCCCCAGTTTGAGGCAGAGCCGGAATTGAAACCTTCATTTAAGTTAAATAGAGTTTACAATAAAAATTACATGTGGTTTATTTTTATAAAAACACAGATCGAATGTTGCATCGCTGTCATCAACAAACACAGGAAATATACAGACAGATCTGTCTTCCATGTCTCTTTGCTCTCATCTATTAGCTCAAGCATTTAAGCACTTCTGTGTGCAGTGAACACCAACACTGGGCTCACATTTCACTTGAAATAAACATAGTTAAAGAAGAATCAAGATTCTATAGCATGAGTGTGTGAGCCGTACGTGACAAGTGTTTGTGCAGAAGCATCTGGGCACAACACGTTTTGACCCAGTTCTGACTCAGACTGGGAAGGACAGGGCATAGTGGGTATGCTGCAAAGAGTCAGTGGGTCAAGCACTGTCAGCAATCAATGGTCCAAATGTGTCTGATGTGCAGAGAAGCATAAGACCTGTGCCTCTGTGACCTACACAACCAGCCAGGTTTGGACTGTTGGACACACCTTTTGCAGTGTATTTGTGCTTTAAGTTGACCACATTTTATACAGACAGGAAAAAAATATATATTAAAAATGTAAATATTTGTTCTATTTTATATTCAAATCCTCAGTGTCTCTACCCTGTGCTGTGTGAACAGAGATGGAAACTTCTCTCTCAATGAGCTTCGTCATTCAAATCCCAAAAGTGCAAAATATTGTTTTAAGTTCATTTGAGCATATTTTTGTTTTCCACATTCCACTTCATATTGGGTCCTTCATATTTCTGACGCATCAGTGAGGATCTACAGTGTAAATAATCCTGGAAAGAAAGAAGAAACAGACATGAAAAAATGTGTCCAAACCTTTAACTCATATTCAAACATGAGGTGATTTCGGACACATTTCCCCTCACGTTCATGAAGCAGGATTACAGATATGAATCCACCAGTATAACATGAGCATTCAACAGTTCATATGAAAATACACTTGATATTTGGAATTTGCAGCTGATGTCATTAACATTCCATTGGGGGTGTGATGCTAACTGTAAGCACTGCTCTGTCTGAGGGTTGTTAGACTTTAATCTGAGCTTTATTTTAACAAAATTTGACCATGAAGTATTTCCTGAGCAGAACTATCACAGATGTGCTCATTTTAAACAAGTCCCTCTCAAATAACATCTGGTTTTTAGTATTTGACCATTTTTAGAAGGGTTAGGATTGAAAATACAAAGATTGTGGGTCCAAGGGGCCATTTCACGCTGCCTCACAGTGCCATCTCTTCAGTTCCTTTTATATTACATACACAGGACATGTTGCTATAAACTTTATAGCAACATTTAAACATAAAACTTTGACTCATCTCTCAAACAAGATTAACCCTGAGTTAACTCTTAAACGTTATTTGAACTTTCTTTGTGAAACAGGGCCATAATAATATTCCCAAAGCCAAAGCTTTTCTTTTTTTTTTATGGAATAGAACTTTGTTTTTTGAATGACTGCTGCTGTCCAGCTCATTTTGGTTTTAAATGTTCATATTAACTCTACACAAGTCTACATGGTCCTGATGTTTTTATTTTGCTATTTTGCCCATAAATCGATATAAACATTAATAGACCTCTTTCCCTGAAGTTGCTCCCGCTGGAGTTAGCAACAGTTTTGAGCCCACTCTCTGCTAACCCAGTGATTTGGATGGTGGTTCGTTACCTTCAACAGCCTCACTCCTGAATGGCTTTTGGTTACTAAAATATGCAAATATGGAGCTCAGCTCAATTTGCTTTATTACACGGACAATAAACAGTGGAATAAGACTCATATTTGAGATGTCTAAGAGTGGAAAGTAGCAAATTACATTTACTCACATTACTGTAATTGAGTAATTTGTAATTTTTTAAGTAGTTTTCGAGATCGAGGTCATAGACGATATTCAAGAAGAAGGTGAATAATTCTGGAGAGGAAAGCAAAGGAAACCCTCGGCCAAAGGGTTGGACAGATGTTTGTGCTCAAATGCAAAATAAATAAGGAATAAGATAATAATGCAAAATGTGCCTGTCCCACTGGGCAGAGCTGTAGTACTGTGAGCTGGAACATATCATTCAGAACTTGTTAAATTGTTACTTTGTTTAATTTGTTAAATTTGTTAAAGTTCAAAGTTGTATAAAAAGAAGGAAGAGCTCAGTGTCAGTGTCAGTAGCTTTTTTTAACATCAAATAATTGAAAGTCATTTTTACTCAAATTGCATTTTAAATGAAGTACATTACTCTAACTTTTACTTGAGTAGGAATCAAGCAAAGTAAAGATACTTTTACTTAATTACAATTTACAGATTAACAGAAAACCAATCAAAGCAGTGCTGGTGTTAAAACAAAGGGCTCCAGGGCCACGTCAGCTGCACAAGCACCGGTGTGTTCCATGCAGTTACATGTACTGGCAGAAGGCCTCTGCACCTCCCCTGTGATTACACACAGAAACATACATCACCATCACATGTGAGAGAGGATGCCCCCTACATTTTGTTTCCACAGATTTTAAACGTAATCCTCATCAAGAATGGTACTTTTAAAGGTCCTATATTACATAAAAGTGACTCTTGTGAGCCATATTAGAATGTTGTGTTGAAACATGTGTGAATGAAACATAACTTCAGGGATGTTTGTGCTGAGGAAACAACATTATGACATAGATCAGAAAATAGTGTAATGTGCTCCCTTTAATGAACTACATCTTTTTGCTCAAAGGTGGAGCACAAAACTCTGCTCTAGGTACAAATCATCTTGGTGGAGCTGTACTATATTCTGTTTATGAACATTGCTTATTATAAACATGAGCCCCTCCCTGTTTTTGTAACTTGTACCTTTAATGACACAAATAAAGCATTTATCATAAAAAACAATGTTCTTGCTTTACTTACAGGCAGAGAGGTGTGACCTTTAACAGACAGTTTGGTGTATATGATGTCAGAACAACATGCTTCATATGGTGACCTTTACCCTTTAGGTCTAACCTGTGTGTGGTTTACAGTTAATCATGAGATCAGGGGGGCTGTAGGAGCCTGGCAAAAACAAACACCTGCAGCTGCCTTCACCCGCTGCACCATCTTATGATAGCCCACTGCAGCCTGGTGGTGGAGAAGAGCTGCACATGCTCTGAAGTGATCTGAAAACACCAAAGACCAGGCCAAGCAGGAAATGTATCATGATTTTAAGTAGCAGAGAATCTCTGGGAAACAATATTCTGCCATTTCATGCAATGCAAAAAGGAAAACAAATACACAAGAACCCACTAAAAGTCTAATTTAATGTTCAGCCCTAGATTATCATTAGAAGTAGTAGTAGTAGTAGTAGTAGTAGTAGTAGTAGTAGTAGTACATTTTAATTCATTTTTACTTTTGCATGATGAGAATAAATTAAATACAAGACTACATTCATACCATAGTCCCTACAGATGGACAACAACTCACCTTTATGGAACAGAACAGAATAGAATAGAACAGAACAGAACAGAATGCCTTTTATTGCCACTATACACATTTAAACACACTGTGCCCATGAACAATGAGACTGAAAGACTCTCGCACTTCAGTGCAGCCATGTGTCTGGGATATTTACACTGTGAGATATTCAGTACTGATTACATACACAGAGGTCCTATATACAGAGGTTTATATACAGGGTGATATTGCACATTAATTATAATTATTATTATTATTTGACACGTCTCTTATTATATTTTTTGCTACTTAATTTAGAATTTATTATTACCATTTATATTTTTTCTCGTTATTATATTATATTGTGATATGTGAGCTGCTGTGTCTAAATAATTTCCCTTGTGGATAAAGTTTGTCTAAGTCTAAATTAAAATAAATTTAATTCAATGTTAAGCCTATTCATTTATTAAGGTCCATTATCCAATTTATCCAATGCACCACGACATTCATCAGCATCTGTTTCATCTGGCTGCACACGAACACCAGGAATGGGATGGATTTGGTCAGTAAGTTATGCACCTTCCCTAATTTTACTGAGGTGTGGCTCTTCGAAATCATCTCTGTTACGAAATAAAATAAAGTTGTATTTTTTATTTTATTTTATTTTTTTACAATGGTATAAACATTGCTATAGACATAAACATTGCTAGAGACTTAAGAATTCATGTTCACAGTCTCAGCATGTGCAGTATGTGTATTATGCATTATACAAATGTAGAAAAATAATAAATATATTTACATTTTATATGTAAAATTCCATACAACATGCTTTTGTTTTAATGGCTTTAGGATTTGTGCAATAATTTAGAGAATTTATATAACAAGACAGAGGGACTGAAACTATAACAGATTTGGATTTGTGACTTGAAAATATAAAGCAATGGATATGAAATTTTGACAGGAATGGGATTAAGTTCAACAGGTTATTTTTGCAGGAAAATAACGTCATCTGTCAAACTGACAGATGACGTGTTGTTCAGAGCCATGTGGAAAGCTTCAGTCATGTGATCTGTCTGCACGGTCAAGTTCTTGCACTGTTTTAGGGCCATTTTAGTTGAAATTTCAAAATAAATACGTGTTTTCAAATTCAAAAACACTTTAGTGGGTCACTTTGTACAGCTTATTCATTAGAATTTGTTATAAAAACTGTTAGTTTTAATACATTTTGACCAAAACTGACTATGAATCTGCGTTTTCAATAGTTAATAAAGTAATTGAATCTTTTATTTTGTAGCGCCAAAACAGGAAGTTGGCGCTTATCTCGATCTAACTTGACGTTTCGGGGCTCCGGAACTGTTGTCAGGGATGCGGGCTGTAGCCGGGGGAGAAAGCACCGTGGCCTTTTAGTTTGGCTCCGCTTATGGCCGCAGTTTGGTTCCGGTTCGGGTGGCCGCTGCTGACGCTCTGTGTCCGGCTCCACGCGTCAGAAAACCTGGGGTGAGTTTCCAAAAGCTCCGGAGCTAACGCAGGCTAAAGGCTAACGGCTTTACCCGGAGATTTCACACATCACATGACATGCTGCTCAATAAAGTACTGCATACACACACTTGTGTACTCTAGTAAAAGTACTCCTTCTGCATACACACACTTGTGTACTCTAGTAAAAGTACTCCTTCTGCATACACACACTTGTGTACTCTAGTAAAAGTACTCCTTCTGCATACACACACTTGTGTACTCTAGTAAAAGTACTCCTTCTGCATACACACACTTGTGTACTCTAGTAAAAGTACTCCTGCATACACACACTTGTGTACTCTAGTAAAAGTACTCCTGCATACACACACTTGTGTACTCTAGTAAAAGTACTCCTTCTGCATACACACACTTGTGTACTCTAGTAAAAGTACTCCTTCTTCATACACACACTTGTGTACTCTAGTAAAAGTACTCCTTCTGCATACACACACTTGTGTACTCTAGTAAAAGTACTCCTTCTGCATACACACACTTGTGTACTCTAGTAAAAGTACTCCTTCTGCATACACACACTTGTGTACTCTAGTAAAAGTACTCCTTCTTCATACACACACTTGTGTACTCTAGTAAAAGTACTCCTTCTTCATACACACACTTGTGTACTCTAGTAAAAGTACTCCTTCTGCATACACACACTTGTGTACTCTAGTAAAAGTACTCCTTCTGCATACACACACTTGTGTACTCTAGTAAAAGTACTCCTTCTGCATACACACACTTGTGTACTCTAGTAAAAGTACTCCTTCTGCATACACACACTTGTGTACTCTAGTAAAAGTACTCCTTCTGCATACACACACTTGTGTACTCTAGTAAAAGTACTCCTTCTGCATACACACACTTGTGTACTCTAGTAAAAGTACTCCTTCTGCATACACACACTTGTGTACTCTAGTAAAAGTACTCCTTCTGCATACACACACTTGTGTACTCTAGTAAAAGTACTCCTGCATACACACACTTGTGTACTCTAGTAAAAGTACTCCTTCTGCATACACACACTTGTGTACTCTAGTAAAAGTACTCCTTCTGCATACACACACTTGTGTACTCTAGTAAAAGTACTCCTTCTTTATACACACTCTTGTGTACTCTAGTAAAAGTACTCCTTCTGCATACACACTCTTGTGTACTCTAGTAAAAGTACTCCTTCTGCATACACACACTTGTGTACTCTAGTAAAAGTACTCCTTCTGCATACACACTCTTGTGTACTCTAGTAAAAGTACTCCTTCTGCATACACACTCTTGTGTACTCTAGTAAAAGTACTCCTTCTGCATACACACTCTTGTGTACTCTAGTAAAAGTACTCCTTCTGCATACACACACTTGTGTACTCTAGTAAAAGTACTCCTTCTGCATACACACTCTTGTGTACTCTAGTAAAAGTACTCCTTCTTTATACACACTCTTGTGTACTCCAGTAAAAGTACTCTTTCTGCATACACACACTTGTGTACTCTAGTAAAAGTACTCCTTCTACATACACACTCTTGTGTACTCTAGTAAAAGTACTCCTTCTGCATACACACACTTGTCTACTCTAGTAAAAGTACTCCTTCTGCATACACACTCTTGTGTACTCTAGTAAAAGTACTCCTTCTGCATACACACACTTGTGTACTCTAGTAAAAGTACTCCTTCTGCATACACACACTTGTGTACTCTAGTAAAAGTACTCCTTCTGCATACACACACTTGTGTCCTCTAGTAAAAGTACTCCTTCTGCATACACACTCTTGTGTACTCTAGTAAAAGTACTCCTTCTACATACACACTCTTGTGTACTCTAGTAAAAGTACTCTTTCTGCATACACACACTTGTGTACTCTAGTAAAAGTACTCCTTCTACATACACACTCTTGTGTACTCTAGTAAAGTACTCTTTCTGCATACACACTCTTGTGTACTCTAGTAAAAGTACTCTTTCTGCATACACACACTTGTGTACTCTAGTAAAAGTACTCTTTCTGCATACACACACTTGTGTACTCTAGTAAAAGTACTCCTGCATACACACACTTGTGTACTCTAGTAAAAGTACTCCTTCTGCATACACACACTTGTGTACTCTAGTAAAAGTACTCCTTCTTTATACACACTCTTGTGTACTCCAGTAAAAGTACTCCTTCTTTATACACACTCTTGTGTACTGTAGTAAAAGTACTCCTTCTTTATACACACTCTTGTGTACTCCAGTAAAAGTACTCCTTCTTTATACACACTCTTGTGTACTGTAGTAAAAGTACTCCTTCTTTATACACACTCTTGTGTACTGTAGTAAAAGTACTCCTTCTTTATACACACTCTTGTGTACTCCAGTAAAAGTACTCTTTCTGCATACACACTCTTGTGTACTCCAGTAAAAGTACTCCTTCTTTATACACACTCTTGTGTACTGTAGTAAAAGTACTCCTTCTTTATACACACTCTTGTGTACTCCAGTAAAAGTACTCCTTCTTTATACACACTCTTGTGTACTGTAGTAAAAGTACTCCTTCTTTATACACACTCTTGTGTACTCCAGTAAAAGTACTCCTTCTTTATACACACTCTTGTGTACTGTAGTAAAAGTACTCCTTCTTTATACACACTCTTGTGTACTCCAGTAAAAGTACTCTTTCTGCATACACACTCTTGTGTACTCTAGTAAAAGTACTCTTTCTGCATACACACACTTGTGTACTCTAGTAAAAGTACTCCTTCTGCATACACACACTTGTGTACTCTAGTAAAAGTACTCCTTCTGCATACACACTCTTGTGTACTCCAGTAAAAGTACTCCTTCTTTATACACACTCTTGTGTACTGTAGTAAAAGTACTCCTTCTTTATACACACTCTTGTGTACTCCAGTAAAAGTACTCCTTCTTTATACACACTCTTGTGTACTCCAGTAAAAGTACTCCTTCTTTATACACACTCTTGTGTACTGTAGTAAAAGTACTCCTTCTGCATACACACACTTGTGTACTCTAGTAAAGTACTCCTTCTGCATACACACTCTTGTGTACTCTAGTAAAGTACTCCTTCTACATACACACTCTTGTGTACTCTAGTAAAAGTACTCTTTCTGCATACACACACTTGTGTACTCTAGTAAAAGTACTCCTTCTTTATACACACTCTTGTGTACTGTAGTAAAAGTACTCCTTCTGCATACACTCAATTTTTTACTATAGTAAAAGTACTCCTTCTGCATACACACTCTTGTGTACTCTAGTAAAAGTACTCCTTCTGCATACACACACTTGTGTACTCTAGTAAAAGTACTCCTTCTGCATACACACACTTGTGTACTCTAGTAAAAGTACTCCTTCTGCATACACACACTTGTGTACTCTAGTAAAGGTACTCCTTCTGCATACACACTCTTGTGTACTGTAGTAAAAGTACTCCTTCTTTATACACACTCTTGTGTACTCTAGTAAAAGTACTCTTTCTGCATACACACACTTGTGTACTCTAGTAAAAGTACTCCTTCTACATACACACTCTTGTGTACTCTAGTAAAAGTACTCTTTCTGCATACACACTCTTGTGTACTCTAGTAAAAGTACTCCTTCTGCATACACACAGTTGTGTCCTCTAGTAAAAGTACTCCTTCTGCATACACACACTTGTGTACTCTAGTAAAAGTACTCCTTCTGCATACACACACTTGTGTACTCTAGTAAAAGTACTCCTTCTGCATACACACACTTGTGTACTCTAGTAAAAGTACTCCTTCTGCATACACACACTTGTGTACTCTAGTAAAAGTACTCCTTCTGCATACACACTCTTGTGTACTCTAGTAAAAGTACTCCTTCTGCATACACACTCTTGTGTACTCTAGTAAAAGTACTCCTTCTGCATACACACTCTTGTGTACTCTAGTAAAAGTACTCCTTCTGCATACACACACTTGTGTACTCTAGTAAAAGTACTCTTTCTGCATACACACACTTGTGTACTCTAGTAAAAGTACTCTTTCTGCATACACACACTTGTGTACTCTAGTAAAAGTACTCCTTCTGCATACACACACTTGTGTACTCTAGTAAAAGTACTCCTTCTGCATACACACTCTTGTGTACTCTAGTAAAAGTACTCCTTCTGCATACACACTCTTGTGTACTCTAGTAAAAGTACTCTTTCTGCATACACACTCTTGTGTACTCTAGTAAAAGTACTCCTTCTGCATACACACACTTGTGTACTCTAGTAAAAGTACTCTTTCTGCATACACACACTTGTGTACTCTAGTAAAAGTACTCTTTCTGCATACACACACTTGTGTACTCTAGTAAAAGTACTCCTTCTGCATACACACACTTGTGTACTCTAGTAAAAGTACTCCTTCTGCATACACACACTTGTGTACTCTAGTAAAAGTACTCCTTCTGCATACACACTCTTGTGTACTCTAGTAAAAGTACTCCTTCTGCATACACACTTGTGTACTCTAGTAAAAGTACTCCTTCTGCATACACACACTTGTGTACTCTAGTAAAAGTACTCCTTCTGCATACACACACTTGTGTACTCTAGTAAAAGTACTCCTTCTGCATACACACACTTGTGTACTCTAGTAAAAGTACTCCTTCTGCATACACACTCTTGTGTACTCTAGTAAAAGTACTCCTTCTACATACACACTCTTGTGTACTCTAGTAAAAGTACTCTTTCTGCATACACACACTTGTGTACTCTAGTAAAAGTACTCCTTCTGCATACACACTCTTGTGTACTCTAGTAAAAGTACTCTTTCTGCATACACACACTTGTGTACT
The DNA here is from genome assembly GCA_030686955.1 of Odontamblyopus rebecca. NCBI lineage: Eukaryota > Metazoa > Chordata > Actinopteri > Gobiiformes > Gobiidae > Odontamblyopus > Odontamblyopus rebecca. The sequence goes on along the minus strand of CM060657.1, from coordinate 2,165,047 downwards.
CTAGTAAAAGTACTCTTTCTGCATACACACACTTGTGTACTCTAGTAAAAGTACTCTTTCTGCATACACACACTTGTGTACTCTAGTAAAAGTACTCCTTCTGCATACACACACTTGTGTACTGTAGTAAAAGTACTCCTTCTGCATACACACACTTGTGTACTCTAGTAAAAGTACTCCTTCTGCATACACACACTTGTGTACTCTAGTAAAAGTACTCCTTCTGCATACACACACTTGTGTACTCTAGTAAAAGTACTCCTTCTGCATACACACACTTGTGTACTGTAGTAAAAGTACTCCTTCTTTATACACACTCTTGTGTACTGTAGTAAAAGTACTCCTTCTTTATACACACTCTTGTGTACTCCAGTAAAAGTACTCCTTCTTTATACACACTCTTGTGTACTCTAGTAAAAGTACTCCTTCTGCACACACTCTTGTGTACTGTAGTAAAAGTACTCCTTCTTTATACACACTCTTGTGTACTCCAGTAAAAGTACTCCTTCTACATACACACTCTTGTGTGCTCTAGTAAAAGTACTCCTTCTGCATACACACACTTGTGTACTGTAGTAAAAGTACTCTTTCTGCATACACACTCTTGTGTACTCTAGTAAAAGTACTCTTTCTGCATACACACTCTTGTGTACTCTAGTAAAAGTACTCTTTCTGCATACACACACTTGTGTACTCTAGTAAAAGTACTCCTTCTGCATACACACACTTGTGTACTCTAGTAAAAGTACTCCTTCTGCATACACACACTTGTGTACTCTAGTAAAAGTACTCCTTCTGCATACACACTCTTGTGTACTCTAGTAAAAGTACTCCTTCTGCATACACACTCTTGTGTACTCTAGTAAAAGTACTCCTTCTGCATACACACACTTGTGTACTCTAGTAAAAGTACTCCTTCTGCATACACACTCTTGTGTACTCTAGTAAAAGTACTCCTTCTGCATACACACACTTGTGTACTCTAGTAAAAGTACTCCTTCTGCATACACACACTTGTGTACTCTAGTAAAAGTACTCCTTCTGCATACACACTCTTGTGTACTCTAGTAAAAGTACTCCTTCTACATACACACTCTTGTGTACTCTAGTAAAAGTACTCTTTCTGCATACACACACTTGTGTACTCTAGTAAAAGTACTCCTTCTACATACACACTCTTGTGTACTCTAGTAAAAGTACTCTTTCTGCATACACACACTTGTGTACTCTAGTAATAGTACTCCTTCTTTATACACACTCTTGTGTACTCTAGTAAAAGTACTCCTTCTGCATACACACACTTGTGTACTCTAGTAAAAGTACTCCTTCTGCATACACACTCTTGTGTACTCTAGTAAAAGTACTCCTTCTGCATACACACACTTGTGTACTCTAGTAAAAGTACTCCTTCTGCATACACACTCTTGTGTACTCTAGTAAAAGTACTCCTTCTGCATACACACTCTTGTGTACTCTAGTAAAAGTACTCTTTCTGCATACACACACTTGTGTACTCTAGTAAAAGTACTCCTTCTACATACACACTCTTGTGTACTCTAGTAAAAGTACTCCTTCTGCATACACACACTTGTCTACTCTAGTAAAAGTACTCCTTCTGCATACACACTCTTGTGTACTCTAGTAAAAGTACTCCTTCTGCATACACACACTTGTGTACTCTAGTAAAAGTACTCCTTCTGCATACACACTTGTGTACTCTAGTAAAAGTACTCCTTCTGCATACACACACTTGTGTACTCTAGTAAAAGTACTCCTTCTGCATACACACTCTTGTGTACTCTAGTAAAAGTACTCCTTCTACATACACACTCTTGTGTACTCTAGTAAAAGTACTCTTTCTGCATACACACACTTGTGTACTCTAGTAAAAGTACTCCTTCTACATACACACTCTTGTGTACTCTAGTAAAAGTACTCCTTCTGCATACACACTCTTGTGTACTCTAGTAAAAGTACTCTTTCTGCATACACACTCTTGTGTACTCTAGTAAAAGTACTCTTTCTGCATACACACACTTGTGTACTCTAGTAAAAGTACTCCTTCTGCATACACACTTGTGTACTCTAGTAAAAGTACTCCTTCTGCATACACACACTTGTGTACTCTAGTAAAAGTACTCCTTCTGCATACACACACTTGTGTACTCTAGTAAAAGTACTCCTTCTGCATACACACTCTTGTGTACTCTAGTAAAAGTACTCCTTCTGCATACACACTCTTGTGTACTCTAGTAAAAGTACTCCTTCTGCATACACACTCTTGTGTACTCTAGTAAAAGTACTCCTTCTGCATACACACACTTGTGTACTCTAGTAAAAGTACTCTTTCTGCATACACACACTTGTGTACTCTAGTAAAAGTACTCTTTCTGCATACACACACTTGTGTACTCTAGTAAAAGTACTCCTTCTGCATACACACACTTGTGTACTCTAGTAAAAGTACTCCTTCTGCATACACACACTTGTGTACTCTAGTAAAAGTACTCCTTCTGCATACACACACTTGTGTACTCTAGTAAAAGTACTCCTTCTGCATACACACTCTTGTGTACTCTAGTAAAAGTACTCCTTCTGCATACACACACTTGTGTACTCTAGTAAAAGTACTCCTTCTGCATACACACACTTGTGTACTCTAGTAAAAGTACTCCTTCTGCATACACACACTTGTGTACTCTAGTAAAAGTACTCCTTCTGCATACACACTCTTGTGTACTCTAGTAAAAGTACTCCTTCTTTATACACACTCTTGTGTACTCTAGTAAAAGTACTCCTTCTGAATACACACACTTGTGTACTCTAGTAAAAGTACTCCTACTTTATACACACTCATGAGTACACTAGTAAAAGTACTCTTTCTGCATACACACACTTGTGTACTCTAGTAAAAGTACTCTTTCTGCATACACACACTTGTGTACTCTAGTAAAAGTACTCTTTCTGCATACACACACTTGTGTACTCTAGTAAAAGTACTCCTTCTGCATACACACACTTGTGTACTCTAGTAAAAGTACTCCTTCTGCATACACACACTTGTGTACTCTAGTAAAAGTACTCCTTCTTTATACACACACTTGTGTACTCTAGTAAAAGTACTCCTTCTGCATACACACACTTGTGTACTCTAGTAAAAGTACTCCTTCTTTATACACACTCTTGTGTACTGTAGTAAAAGTACTCCTTCTTTATACACACTCTTGTGTACTCCAGTAAAAGTACTCCTTCTTTATACACACTCTTGTGTACTGTAGTAAAAGTACTCCTTCTTTATACACACTCTTGTGTACTGTAGTAAAAGTACTCCTTCTTTATACACACTCTTGTGTACTGTAGTAAAAGTACTCCTTCTTTATACACACTCTTGTGTACTCCAGTAAAAGTACTCCTTCTTTATACACACTCTTGTGTACTGTAGTAAAAGTACTCCTTCTTTATACACACTCTTGTGTACTGTAGTAAAAGTACTCTTTCTGCATACACACTCTTGTGTACTCTAGTAAAAGTACTCTTTCTGCATACACACTCTTGTGTACTCTAGTAAAAGTACTCTTTCTGCATACACACACTTGTGTACTCTAGTAAAAGTACTCCTTCTGCATACACACTCTTGTGTACTCTAGTAAAAGTACTCCTTCTGCATACACACACTTGTGTACTCTATAAAAAGTACTCCTTCTGCATACACACTCTTGTGTACTCTAGTAAAAGTACTCCTTCTTTATACACACTCTTGTGTACTGTAGTAAAAGTACTCCTTCTGCATACACACACTTGTGTACTCTAGTAAAAGTACTCCTTCTGCATACACACTCTTGTGTACTCTAGTAAAAGTACTCCTTCTGCATACACACACTTGTGTACTCTAGTAAAAGTACTCTTTCTGCATACACACACTTGTGTACTCTAGTAAAAGTACTCCTTCTTTATACACACTCTTGTGTACTCTAGTAAAAGTACTCCTTCTGCATACACACACTTGTGTACTCTAGTAAAAGTACTCTTTCTGCATACACACACTTGTGTACTCTAGTAAAAGTACTCTTTCTGCATACACACACTTGTGTACTCTAGTAAAAGTACTCTTTCTGCATACACACACTTGTGTACTGTAGTAAAAGTACTCCTTCTTTATACACACTCTTGTGTACTCCAGTAAAAGTACTCCTTCTTTATACACACTCTTGTGTACTGTAGTAAATGAATTTTGGGAAGTAACACCACACAGTTTGTATTTCACAATTCTTTTGGGACATGGGCTTAAATGGGAAGTTTATGCAGAATTGGCTCAGAGGTGAGTGGAATCAAAGTGCCTCAGGCAGAGGTCCCCAGACGTCCCTGTTTACCCGGGACAGTCACATGTTTGAGTCCTTTGTCCCCTGTCCCAGCAGATTTATACAAAACCACTGATTTGTCCCAATTTTATACCATAAATGTTCCAGGTGTCCCTATTTTTGACCAATCTGATCTAAACCCGGACTAAACTATGACTAAACTACATCAGGTCTAAACCAGGACTAAAGCAGGACTATCACAATGTTTTACTAATCTGATTCCTGCCAACAGTAAAGAGGAGCATAAATTATTTGTTTTTTCCAAATTACAGAAAATTATGTTTGCAAATGACAATAAAAAAAAGTCGAGACAGAAGTGCCTCAGATTCTGAGTGACATGAGAATGCACCATGTTACACACTCTGTTCACTGTTTTATTTGTACCAAACGCCCCAACCTGGATGTGCCCCAGTTTAGAATTTTGAAAATCACCCGAGGCAGAGGTGGGCACTACTCACATTTACTCACTTCCATTTACTCGAGTAAGTTTTTACTGAAGTAACAGTACTCTTTCTTGAGTAAAAACATTGCTTCCTCTTCCTGCGGATAGTAAGTCTGAAGTGACAAAATCTTTATGTGACAATATGAAATGATTTGAAAATGTGTTTTCTTGCAGCTCCTTCAGATCTGATTTAATTTACTGGTATCTCATTTTTGGGTTTGTCCTTTGGGAAAAACTAACTTTTTTTGTGATTTTTTTGTGATTTTGTGACTTATTTCATGTTTTGTCAAAATACATTAACTTCAAATCATAAATCAAATAATATTACATCCCAACAGTTACTCCATCAGTTACTTTTTCATGAGTAGTACTTTTCTTAAATACTTTTTTACTCTTACTTGAGTAATTTCATGGATCATTACTATGTACTTCCACTCGAGTTACAGTATTTTGAACTTCCTTACTCGAGTACAATTTTTAGCTACTCTGCCTGAAAAACTCTAGCTTGTAATTTTTTTTCTTAAAGCTTGTAGAATTCATGTATTAAATTTTATATGTTACATTTTCTTGACTAATGTGAGTCGTGTGTAAAAATTCTACAGGTTTATAATCAGTAGCAAAAAAAGACAGTAAGAGACGGGTGTCAATAAGACATAATTCTTTTGGCAGTTTTCAGTTTCTAGATTCTGATCATGTTATTCTCCCAGGTGCCAAAGCCAGTTTTTCCTCCAAATGTTGACTGCTCCCCTCTGTGTTAAATATTATTGGCCTACAGAATGTTGTGATGTCATCTGCAGCCCTGCAACAAATGTACATGTACAAGTCAAAGTAAAATAGAAAATGAGTACAAATATCTCAGTTATATACAATGATGTGAGGCTGGTTATAGGATTTGGAGCCAAATGTAAAATAAGGGCAATAAGAGGACTTTGGGTCTGATGAAAAGTGAAAGCTCATAATAAAGCATTCGTATTAATTTTGTTGGTGTTCGCATTTGGTGGTTTAGTTTTAGAAAGTTTTTGAAAACACTGGTTCTGCTTTCTTTTAGTTTTATTTTGAAAAAAAGATACACGAGACTGAGGGTCGAGACTGAGACGAGATGAGATCATTTACAGGGCAGTTGGATCTCGTCCCATTACTCGTCGTAAGCTCTTGCCATGTAGTGTGAGTGTTTCATGCTTCTGATTCAAACAGCATTTCTAAGATGTAGTAATAATTATACATACAGGTATTAATCAGTGTCTTAAGTATTGATTGGTTGATATATCAGGCCAGTACTGTTTTACATATCAGCTCACTGCCTTAAATCTCCAGCAGAGGCAGATTTTTGGATTTGGCCGACCTGCCCGTTTAAAAGAGCACACACATGTATTTCTGTGTTACGTTTTACCTTTCCTCCCTCCTCCACAGACCCGGCTTAGACCTCCTCCTCCCGTACTCTCACGGTCACGGCCCCTCCCACTCCCACCGTCATATCAGAGACTGTCAGCCTGTGGTCCACGGGAACAGAACCCATGAGACGTGGAGATGTGACTCCACTGAGGGAGAGGAGGCTCAGTCCACTGTGTTTGTGGCCGATGTGAAGAACGCGCCTCCACGCCAGATCTACGGTCAGTCACCACAAGATTATTTTGGATTTATTCCAAATACTAGATTCACCTTCCACAATTTTAAGACTAAATGCGCAGGTTCTTCTTTGTCTGGCCACTACATCACTAACTGCTCTAGGCAAATAACATGTTAGGGGCAAGCTAAACTGGATATGTAGAAGAAAGGAACTGTAATAGAGCCTCACTCTCACTCTTTATATGTATGACAATCACAGCGGAACCTGTGTCCTCAAAGCTTTCACCTGCGGATAGAGGACACATACAAGTCTCACTGTCAGTATATGGACATGTCAGACCTCATGTGAAACCAGAACCAGAACCTCCAGAATTCACTCCCTGAGCTGCAGAGGCTGCACTAGCACTGTCAGGATTGGCTGCAGGTGCTGGGGTTTATGGAGTGACCATTCAGTTTTCAGTTCAAGTCAGTTTTATTTCTATAGCCCAGAATCACAACAAGAGTTGTCCCAATGGGCTTCACAGTGAAAAACATGGAAACATCATCTAACACAGACATCTCAAACATATTACCCATCCTCAGTCTCTCAAAACACACGATCCTTGGTGCCAGAGAGCAAAGAACCCACCGGCAGGTGCAGGATGGGAAAATTCTCTCCAGACACTGTTGCCAACCAGCTGTCGCCATGCGGCACCTTCAGACCTGAGAGATTCAGATCAGAGAGAGACATTTGTTTCTGATTGGATCATCATCTTGACAACCAAAACAAATTCTGAAACGTGGCTGTCACATCAATGTGTTTTGTGATGATTTTGTTCTCAGTAAAAGCTGTATTTGATTTGAACATGTCGATCTTGTATATGGGAGCACAGATGTGTTGATTGGTCTTTAACAATGTATTGTTCCATCTCTCTGCAGGTCACATGACAGTAGTGCAGGACCCCCTCAGGACCCTCTCTGTACTGGAGCCTGGAGGAGTGGGTGGCTGTGAGCAGAGACGTAGGACCCCAGTGGAGCTGACGGCCCAATCAGGAGGCTGCATTTACGCTCAGAATGCGGGCTTCTTTCAGACCAGCCACGGCCAGTGTCTGGGGAACGTGGTGAGCGATGGGAGACTGGTGAGGAGCACTGGAGTCCAGAACGCTCAGTTTGGGATCAGGAGAGACGGCACCCTCGTGTTTGGGTGAGACAGATTACATGCACGCCCCAAATCTGATCATTGTCTGATTTTGCAGATTATAAAAAGAAATCTGATTTCTTTCAGTTTCTTTTGAGAAGAAAAATTGTGCAGAAAGGGCAGACTAATGTTGTAAAAACAAATGAAATAGAAAATGTCAGAGAGGGGATAATGCAAAATCTACTTTTTTAAGGTTTCTACCATGTTATGTATGTATGTGTGTATATATATATATATATATATATATATATATATATGTATGTATATATATATATATATATATATATATATATATGTGTGTGTGTGTGTATATATGTATATATGTGTATATATATATATATATATGTCTATATATGTATATATGTATATATAACAACGCATTTCTCACCTTCCACGGTGGTTGGTCTCTCTCACCCTCATCAGCTCGGGTCCTCTACCAGAGGCCTGGGAGCTTGAGAGTTCTGCGCAGTATCTTTGCTGTTCCCAGTACTGCACTTTTCTGGACTGAGATGTCTGTTGTCCTTCCTGGGATCTGCTGCAACCACTCCTCTAGTTTGGGGTCACGGCCCCGAGTGCTCCGATCACCACAGGCACCACCGATGCTTTCACCTTCCAGGCCCTCTCCAGCTCTTCTTTGAGCCCCTGGTATTTCTCTAGTTTCTCGTGTTCCTTTTTCCTGACATTGCCATCGCTCGGTATTGCAATGTCCACCACCACGGCTTGGTTCTCCCGCTTATCCAGAACCACGATGTCTGGTTGGTTCGCGATCACCATTCTGTCAGTCTGTATTTGGAAGTCCCACAGGATCTTGGCCCGCTCATTCTCCACAACCTTTGGAGGCGTTTCCCACCTTGATCCTGGGGTTTCCAGCCCGTACTCTGCACAGATGTTTCTGTACACTATGCCCGCTACTTGGTTATGTCGCTCCATGTACGCTTTCCCTGCCAGCATCTTACACCCTGCAGTTATGTGCTGGACTGTCTCAGGCACTTCTTTGCACAGCCTACACCTTGGGTCTTGTCTGGTGTGGTAGATCTGGGCCTCTATTGCTCGGGTGCTCAAGGCCTGCTCCTGTGCAGCCAGGATGAGTGCTTCTGTGCTGTCCTTCAGACCAGCCCTCTCCAGCCATTGGTAGGATTTCTTGATATCAGCCACTTCAGTTATGTTCCGGTGGTACGCCCCATGTAGGGGTTTGTCCTGCCATGATGGTCCCTCCAGCACCTCTTCCTCTGCGCCCCACTGTCTGAGACATTCTCTGAGCACGTCATCAGTCTGGGCCTTGTCACTGATGTACTTGTGGAGCTTGGATGTTTCATCCTGGATAGTGGTTCCCACACTCACTAGTCCTCGGCCTCCTTCCTTCCGGCTCGTGTACAGTCTCAGGGTGCTGGACTTGGGATGGAACCCTCCATGCATGGTCAGGAGCTTTCGTGTCTTAACATCTGTGGTCTGTATCTCCTCCTTTGGCCAACTTATGATTCCTGCTGGGTATCTGATCACTGGCAGGGCGTAGCTGTTTATTGCCTGCGCCTTGTTCTTGCCATTGAGCTGGCTTCTTAGGACCTGCCGTACTCTTTGCAGGTATTTGGCTGTCGCCGCTTTCCTTGTTGCCTCGTCAAGGTTGCCATTTGCCTGTGGGATACCAAGGTACTTGTAGCTGTCCTCAATGTCTGTTATTGTTCCCTCTGGGAGTGAGACCCCTTCTGTGTGGACTACCTTCCTCTCTTTGTCACCATCCTACTACACTTCTCGAGCCCGAATGACATTCCAATGTCTGTGCTGTAGATCCTGGTGGTGTGGATCAGCTGTACGCTAAGAGCGAAGCGAGACATCGACTCACTGATATATATATATATATGTGTATATATATATATATATGTGTATATATACACACACACACACACACACACACACACACACACACACACACAGTGATGGGCCGTCAGGGCCAGCAAGGCCTTCTCTGCTGGCCTAAACATGCTCAGAAAAGTATATGATATTTTATTTTCATAAACATGTAAACAAAATTATTCTTTATTCTCTGCATTCATCCATCTTCTCCCGCTTAATCCAGCTGGGTCGCGGGGGCAGCAGCAAGCTGGTGGTGTGGATCAGTGAGTCGATGTCTCGCTCTTAGCGTACAGCTTCATCCATGTAGAGGAGGTGACTGATGGTGGCCCCGTTTCTGAGTCGTATCCATAGCCAGTGTGGTCGATTATTTGGCTGAGGGGGTTCAGACCTATGCAGAACAGCAGTGGGGACAGTGCGTCTCCTTGGTATATGCCACATTTGATGGTCACTTGTGCAAGTGGCTTTGCCATTGGCTTCAAGGGTGGTTTTCCACAACCGCATCGAGTTTGCAATGAACGCCCTTAGAGTCTCAGTGATCCATGTGTGTGGCATTGAGTCATAGGCTTTCGTGTAATCAATCCAGGCAGTGCACAGGTTGGTCTGACGGGTTCTGCAGTCACGAGCGACTGTTCGGTCAACCAGGAGTTGGTGTTTGGCTCCCCTGGTGTTTTTGCTGATGCCCTTCTGTGCTGCGCTCATGTATTGATCCATGTGCCGCTTATCTTAGCCACGATGATGCCTGACATGAGCTTCCATGTTGTGGAGAGACAGGTTATTGGCCGATAGTTGGATGGGACTGTACCCTTTGAGGATCCTTCAGGATCAGGATCGTACGCCCTTGGGTTAGGCATTCAGGGTGAGTCCCATCCCTTAGCAGCTGGTTCATTTGTGCTGCTCGGCGCTCGTGGAGAGCAGTGAGCTTCTTTAGCCAGTATGCGTGGATCATGTCAGGGCCTGGTGCTGTCCAACTTTTCATGCCTCAGACTCTTTCCTGGATGTCTGCCACTGAGATGGGAACTAGATTCTGTTCAGGGAGGTTGCTGTGGTCTGCTCTCAGAGCCTCCAGCCACTGTGCATCGGTGTTATGTGATGCTTCTCTTTCCCATATGTCTTTCCAATACCTCTCAGTCACGTAATTTATTTTCCTCCTCAGGTTTAAGGCCAAACATTTGACATTTTCTCCTCTCCTCCTCCTCTTTATTCTCGTCACACCCCTCATCTCGTTCTACTCCTCTCTCCTTTCTCCCCTCTTCTCTCTCTCCCCCTGCACTTTCTCCTCCCTTTTCTTCTCTCCTCATCTCTCCTCTCTTCTCTTCTGTGTTGCAGGTATCTTTCTGAGGAGGAGGTTCTGGACCAGAGGAACCCTTTTGTGCAGCTGGTCAGTGGAGTGGTGTGGCTCCTGAGAGACGGACAAGTTTATATCAACCAAAGTCTGCAGGCCGAATGCGACAAAACCCAAGAAACAGGTGCTAAAGACATCTGCCCCATCTTAACCTCTCCTCTGTATCCTCTGCTCCGTCTGACCTTCTCCTCTGCTCTTCTATTCCTCTGACCCTTTCCTCTGCTCCACCTGACCCTGTCCTCTGTATTTTTCTTGTTTAGGAGTATTTCGTCACTTTGTAGATGTGATTTCTGCTCGCACTGCAGTGGGACATGATTCTCAGGGCAGAGTGGTGCTGGTTCAGATCGAAGGACAAACTGGAGTCAGAGGGTGAGCTCTTGTCAAGCTTCAAATAAAACCTTTTTAGATTCACTCTGCAACTGTCTTATGGATTCTCACAACCAGTTTGAACTTCTTCACAACTTCAAATCTTCACTTTTTCCCCCATATACTTCAGCAACATGTGTCTTAGCTCAGTCCAGATATACTGTATAAGCAGCTCTTGAGGTCAAAATCCTCTAATTGTAAAGTTTACAGCAGACTAGTTACATCAGCATAATCTCTATTCCCTCAGAGTTGTGAAAAGCACTTATAAACTCATCATGGCGAATAGTTAGGATGCTCTGAATGCATAAGGTAAGTGAAGAATAACTTTGGACCACTGCAAACCGTTTAAAATGAACTCCTTCAGTCTTTCTGAGTAAAAACAGTAACAATAAGGTACAGTTCCTTTAATGGTAAACAAAAGCAGTTTTCTAACATTACATCTGAGCTCTCTGTTAGACAAGCAGCTCTGTTACATTTGCTTCGCTCATTGTAAATATTGGCAGAGTTCTGAGCTGCAGAGGGTTCAGCTTGAATAAATAAACAGATACTGACTGTATCTGTTTAACGACATTTTGTGCGTTATGTCGCAAAACGACATTTTGTGTTATGTCACAAAAACAGCTGATCGATCAATACTACACAAGGGTGGAGTGAACAGGAAATGAAGCAGGATTAGTGCCATCAACGAGCTCAAACAGTGCCTCAGGTGGCCTTATGGCAGAAAGAGCAGTAGGGTAGGGCCATAACAAACCCCAGTTGTTTTCTGATCTCTATTGTCACTGTGACCTTACTAAAACAAAAATGTCATTCATTATTAATTTTGTAAAACCATAAACTTTTACTCTTTTTTTCATTCAAATGTTTTCCCGCAAAGTCTTGTCTGTTCCAAAGCACATACTTACTGACAGAGGACTGGCTGCAGAGCTCTCCCATTAAAAACACAAACTGATCACTGACCATTAGACATTAGATTCAAACTGGTTTAATGACCCTGTCCTAAAATAGCTGTCTAGGGCCGTGTCTTTTGTCTTTCCTCGCCTCCTTCTCCTTGATCTAATGCAGTGTAGGGCTGAAAGATCACAATCAAATCCAAATCATATCAATTAGGATGAATGCAATTAGAAAATCGCAAAGATTTTTTGAGTTCTAAATTTCCTCCACAACAAAATCTCCTGTTTTAATTCTGCAAATAAGAACTGCTAACCCTGTAGTTGAAGTCTGTACTAACATGTTCTGAAATGTGAGTCTGATTCTTGTATTAGTTTATCATATTTCAGTCTTTTTGGACAATTCTTCTGGACTTGTTGAAATTATGAACTTAGAACTTTTATTAAAATAAAAATCACAAATCACAATACTTGTTTGGGAAAACATAATTCATTTTTTTACCAGCTCTAACCCACCTCTGTGTTCCAGGATGAACCTGTGGGAAATGGCCGACTTTCTGAAAGAGTTTGGAATCGTGAACGCCATAAACCTGGACGGAGGCGGATCCTCCACATTTGTGAAGAGCGGAGTCCTGGCCAGCTACCCCTCTGACCCCTGGTGAGGCTAATGCTACCCCTCTGACCCCTGGTGAGGCTAATGCTACCCCTCTGACCCCTGGTGAGGCTAATGCTACCCCTCTGACCCCTGGTGAGGCTAATGCTACCCCTCTGACCCCTGGTGAGGCTAATGCTACCCCTCTGACCCCTGGTGAGGCTAATGCTACCCCTCTGACCCCTGGTGAGGCTAATGCTACCCCTCTGACCCCTGGTGAGGCTAATGCTACCCCTCTGACCCCTGGTGAGGCTAATGCTACCCCTCTGACCACTGGTGAGGCTAATGCTACCCCTCTGACCCCTGGTGAGGCTAATGCTACCCCTCTGACCCCTGGTGAGGCTAATGCTACCCCTCTGACCCCTGGTGAGGCTAATGCTACCCCTCTGACCCCTGGTGAGGCTAATGCTACCCCTCTGACCCCTGGTGAGGCTAATGCTACCCCTCTGATCACTGGTGAGGCTAATGCTACCCCTCTGATCACTGGTGAGGCTAATGCTACCCCTCTGACCACTGGTGAGGCTAATGCTACCCCTCTGATCACTGGTGAGGCTAATGCTACCCCTCTGACCACTGGTGAGGCTAATGCTACCCCTCTGACCCCTGGTGAGGCTAATGCTACCCCTCTGACCCCTGGTGAGGCTAATGCTACCCCTCTGACCACTGGTGAGGCTAATGCTACCCCTCTGACCCCTGGTGAGGCTAATGCTACCCCTCTGACCACTGGTGAGGCTAATGCTACCCCTCTGACCACTGGTGAGGCTAATGCTACCCCTCTGACCCCTGGTGAGGCTAATGTTACCCCTCTGACCACTGGTGAGGCTAATGCTACCCCTCTGACCACTGGTGAGGCTAATGCTACCCCTCTGACCCCTGGTGAGGCTAATGCTACCCCTCTGACCACTGGTGAGGCTAATGCTACCCCTCTGACCACTGGTGAGGCTAATGCTACCCCTCTGACCACTGGTGAGGCTAATGCTACCCCTCTGACCACTGGTGAGGCTAATGCTACCCCTCTGACCACTGGTGAGGCTAATGCTACCCCTCTGACCACTGGTGAGGCTAATGCTACCCCTCTGACCCCTGGTGAGGCTAATGCTACCCCTCTGACCACTGGTGAGGCTAATGCTACCCCTCTGACCCCTGGTGAGGCTAATGTTTCGCCTCTGACCACTGGTGAGGCTAATGCTACCCCTCTGACCCCTGGTGAGGCTAATGCTACCCCTCTGACCCCTGGTGAGGCTAATGCTACCCCTCTGACCCCTGGTGAGGCTAATGCTACCCCTCTGACCACTGGTGAGGCTAATGCTACCCCTCTGACCCCTGGTGAGGCTAATGCTACCCCTCTGACCACTGGTGAGGCTAATGCTACCCCTCTGATCACTGGTGAGGCTAATGCTACCCCTCTGACCACTGGTGAGGCTAATGCTACCCCTCTGTCTACTGGTGAGGCTAATGCTACCCCTCTGACTACTGGTGAGGCTAATGCTACCCCTCTAACCACTGGTGAGGCTAATGCTACCCCTCTGACCCCTGGTGAGGCTAATGCTACCCCTCTGACCACTGGTGAGGCTAATGCTACCCCTCTGACCCCTGGTGAGGCTAATGCTACCCCTCTGACCACTGGTGAGCGGAATGCTAGCCCGCTGAGCACTGGTGAGGCTAATGCTACGCCTCTGACCACTGGTGAGGCTAATGCTACCCCTCTGACCCCTGGTGAGGCTAATGCTACCCCTCTGACCCCTGGTGAGGCTAATGCAACCCCTCTGACCACTGGTGAGGCTAATGCTACCCCTCTGAGCACTGGTGAGGCTAATGTTACCCCTCTGACCCCTGGTGAGGCTAATGCTACCCCTCTGACCACTGGTGAGGCTAATGCAACCCCTCTGACCCCTGGTGAGGCTAATGCTACCCCTCTGACCCCTGGTGAGGCTAATGCTACCCCTCTGACCCCTGGTGAGGCTAATGCTACCCCTCTGACCACTGGTGAGGCTAATGCTACCCCTCTGACCACTGGTGAGGCTAATGCTACCCCTCTGACCCCTGGTGAGGCTAATGCTACCCCTCTGACCACTGGTGAGGCTAATGCTACCCCTCTGACCCCTGGTGAGGCTAATGCTACCCCTCTGACCCCTGGTGAGGCTAATGCTACCCCTCTGACCACTGGTGAGGCTAATGCTACCCCTCTGATCACTGGTGAGGCTAATGCTACCCCTCTGACCACTGGTGAGGCTAATGCTACCCCTCTGATCACTGGTGAGGCTAATGCTACCCCTCTGACCCCTGGTGAGGCTAATGCTACCCCTCTGACCCCTGGTGAGGCTAATGCCAACCCTCTGACCACTGGTGAGGCTAATGCTACCCCTCTGATCACTGGTGAGGCTAATGCTACCCCTCTGACCCCTGGTGAGGCTAATGCTACCCCTCTGACTACTGGTGAGGCTAATGCTACCCCTCTGACCACTGGTGAGGCTAATGCTACCCCTCTGATCACTGGTGAGGCTAATGCTACCCCTCTGACCCCTGGTGAGGCTAATGTTTCCCCTCTGACCACTGACTGCGTTGAACATGTTGAACATCCCCTAGTAAGCCGTTGCTAAACACTTGGCATAAGATTCATATACTAATTTTGTGTAGTCAATCCCAAACAAATAATGATGAGGTTTGATTTGTGCATCAGAAGTTTGCAGGTTTCTTTAAAACCAGTGAATCTCCCACAGCGTTATTTATCTATGCCCCTGCCCTCCGTCTGAAATGGTGACGTTCAAAGATGTGCTCTGTGTCTTATTGAATGTCCCTGTCTGCGTTTACAGCACATCTGACAAGAGGTGGCGCTGTGCCCGGGCTGTCTCCACTGTGCTGTGTGTGCACCCCCGTCGCTGTGGGGAGCACTGCAGTAAACATGGCCGCTGTGTGTCCGGTCACTGCGAGTGTGAGCGAGGCTGGAGTGGAGAGAGCTGTGACAGAGCAGAGTGTGAGAGGGAGAGCTGCGGACCACATGGCATCTGTACTCAAGGTATGTACTACTAATACTACTGCTACTACTACTACTTAGAGTTATGCTACTTATACTGCTGATAATGTGATCTGTACTCAGTGTATGTAATACTAGTATCACTTATGTAACTGAATATTCTTATACTAATAAAAATACAGATGCTACAAGGGCTGTCAAAAGTAAAGAAATCAGATTCGGATATGTGGAAGAAAATGGATGGATCATCTTGAGCTGTATCAGAACAAGTATAAGAGCACATAGACTAGTATACAGTACACCCTTTGGACCACTATGGACCCAACCTGGACCACTGAGGGATTACACACATAAGTACAAAGAAAGTTCTGTGATTTAATGTTGAAAATCACATTCTGTTGTCTATTGGTATTGAGTATTGAATCTGTTCCTTAGTATTTAAACTGACTTTGACAGTATCGTGACACTAGGTGCTAATCCAGAAGAATAAAAATGACTCAAACATGCATGGATCACTCCAAATACAACTTCAGAGGGTCGGTGAGAAGGAAACTACTGTAACATGGTTAAAAGCTCTGAAAAGTCTTTTTTTTTTAATGAATCTCATTGAATGCTGCTTAAACACTTAATCTGCCTCTGTCACATTCTGAGTGAATGACGGGTGTAGGAGCCAGTCCTGCTTCTTTTGGGTTGAGATGAATTTGGGTCACTATGTGACCAATATTTGACTTGGCCATGAGGGGGCAGAGTGGAGTCAAGCCTGTATGAGCACACAAGTGCCAGTGTACTGGGTGTATGGGGGACAGGAGGTCACATGGTTTGTACTGCTCCATCAGGCTGGTGGTGTAGCCTCCATCATTCTGTTTTTCTATATTATTGAGCATCCACCCCCCCTTTATGCCATATAATGTAGTGGGTCCTGGAGTATCGCCACAGGCATAAATCCAAATTTCCCCCCAACCTTTAAGTATAGACCAAGCATGTCCTGTCTGGATCCCCTCCACCCAGAAACGACAAAAGGTGAGGACTGAAATGGTTGTTACAGCAAGTTTAACAAATTACAGTGAAGTTAAGTATTGAAAGTGTGATTTGGTGAAGAAAATCACAATAGATTTTTTTTTTTCCATAGCGTGCTCACTTTGACTCCTAACCCTGTGTGTGTGTGTGTATTTGCAGAGGGCTGTGTGTGCGACGCTGGATGGACCGGACACAACTGCAGCCGAGGTAACAGCACAAATATACAAATACACGTTTAAGGGCTTGTTTACATTTAAAGTATAAAACTAAAGATGACGGACATGTTTTCTTCCTCAGAGTGCTCCTCCGGTCTCTATGGTGATGGCTGTAATCAGACCTGCTCCTGTCTGAGGGGCACCTGTCACCCAGTGCACGGACTCTGCACCTGTCCTCCAGGATTCACCGGGAACATGTGTGAAAATGGTACAAATGTTTTCAGTCATTTTAATGTGTGAACCACTGTAGTCGATTATTCAACAGACATGCAAAGCACAAAATCTGATGTGAAGATGTGAAAGAAATCAGATTACCCAAATCACATTTTAATAAATGAACAACTCAAGAATCTGATAATAATCTGATTTTAAGAATGCATGTAACCACAGTCACTGCTGTTCAATTACATTTTAAAATCTGGTTTCTCAATATTTTCTTTCCCCACTTACTGGCACAATTTTGGAAATAAACTTAATAACATTTTTATGACAAATATTGCAATTTTGATGATATTAGTGCCATATGTTTAAAAGTAGAATTCTTTTGAGAGTGCACATTGTGAACTACTCCAGGAGCATTCACAGCGGAACTGTGTAGAGCTGTAAAGCTACAGCTCATGTTCAGGATACTTGTTATGTGCAGTCTATTATCTAAACTGCAGCCTTTGTGATTTGATCTTTGCGCCAACTCAATTTTCCATTTGATTACAATATATTGTACAGGTCTAGTTTGTAATTCCCTCCTCCTCTCCTCAGTGGTGCATCCTAAAAAAAGTGACATACTTGGTTTATGTATATTTTGTGGGTTTGGTTCAAGTGTTCTCTTCTTCCTCTCCTCCTCCTCTCCTCAGTGTGTCCACTGGGCTCGTTTGGCTCCTCCTGCTCTGAGCTGTGTAACTGTTCAGACTCGTGCTTCTGTGACCCTCACAGTGGACGCTGCAATGCCTCCCTCACACCTGACATCAATACTACGCTGCACACAGGTGGGAAACACGGACATTTACCAGAAAATACATGTGTTCAAACTGTCTAATAACACCTCACTCGAGTCCATCACTACACTATACACAGGTAATTTACATGTTACAGACACAAGGTAATGCCCCAAAACATTCAAATACATGTGTTTGAACCTTCTAAACACCTTTTTAAAGTGTACTGTAAGAGCTGCACTTTGTGACAAAGAGGCCTCTGTGCAGGAGTTAAGAACCAAGTATTTTATTTCTCATCAACTTTGAAGTAAGAGCAGAAAGCTGTGCTCCCACTGGCTGCGTTTGGGCGGTTCATCCCAGTTTCACTGAAAACTCTGTTTTAAAGCTGCCCGTGTGTGAAAGTAAGACATGTGAATATGAACAATGTGCCACAGGGTTTGTCAGAGAAAAGGATGAGTTAGACCAGGGGTAGCCAAACTTTTTTCCTCAAGGGCCACATATTAAAACACAGACCAGGGTGAGGGCTGATCGGGGGTCATAGACTGGAGGGCAAAACAGTGACTAATTCAAATCTGTGCATTTCTAACAGGTCTGAATGACCCTCCAGACCTTTGTTCATACTTAGACCCTCAAAAGGACTCACTACATTTGCTTGATCAAGGCAGATTTCAAAAAAATGCAGTAAAACGTGCTACTTGCGGCAGTATGGGCCGATTCACCTGGAAGCCTGAGGGCCAAAACAAGTGGTCTGAGGGCCACATTTGGCCCCCGGGCCATAGTTTGGACATGCCTGAGTTAGACTGATTTAAATACAGATTTCCTCCTCCTGCAGTGTGAAAATGATCCCAGCTCTAATACTTCAAATCTAAGTTATGCCAAGTCCCTCCAGGGACCTGCACATGGAGTCAGGATCAGAAATGATGTGATACAAACCAGTGAATCTCTGGTTTACAGGCACTTAACACACTGTACCATGCACCACGCCCAAAATACTCCACAACTCAAAGCAATAAATGATAAAGTTTCAGTAATAATGCAGCAATCACAAACTGCTCATTTACAAGTTAATATGCTAATATGCTAATTGTACAATGAACACAAACCAAGGCATGAAGGATTCCACTACAGCGCTCATTCATCTGTTCTGTTCCTCTACAGCGGGACAATGTGTGGCCAATCAGATGTTTGGGTCATGGAGACGAGAGGAGAAGTCTATACTGGTCCAGCGCTATCTATCCCAGTGAGTCTGACCCCTGACCTTTGACATGTGACCCCTGCACTCTCACACAGCAGGAGAGACCAGAACCATGTGATATCAGCTTTAACCCCAATTGGGAATCAAACCCCCCTCCTCGAACCACTACCTTAACGTGGTGGAGGGGTTTGAGTGCCCGAATGATCCCAGGAGCTATGTTGTCGGGGGCTTTATGCCCCTGGTAGGGTCACCCAAAGCAAACAGGTCCGGGGGGGCTGGGAGGAACGGCCTCCCCGATCTGAACCCAAGCGGTGTTCTGTTATTGGACTTCTGTGCTAGTCACAGTTTGTCCATAACGAACACCATGTTCGAGCACAAGGGGGTCCATCGGTGCACGTGGCACCAGGACTCCCTAGGCTGGAGGTCGATGATCGACTTTGTTGTCGTGTCATCTGACCTCCGGCCGTGTGTCTTGGACACTCGGGTGAAGAGAGGGGCAGAGCTGTCAACTGATCACCACCTGGTGGTGAGTTGGGTCCGCTGGCAGAGGAGGAAGCCAGAAAAACCTGGCCAGGCCCAAGCGTATCGTGAGAGTCTGTTGGGAACGTCTGGCGGAACCTTCTGTCAGTGCGGCCTTCAACTCACACCTCCGGGAGAGCTTCTCCCAGATCCCGGGGGAGGCTGGAGACATGGAGTCCAAGTGGGCTTCGTTCTCGACCTCTATTGTTGATGCGGCTGCTTGTAGCTGTGGCTGTAAGGTCTGTGGTGCCTGTCGCGGCGGCAATCCCCGAACCCGGTGGTGGACACTGGAAGTAAGGGATGCCGTCAAGCTGAAGAAGGCAGCTGACGGGTACCGGCAGGCCAAGCGTGCTGCAGCCCGGGCGGTTGCAGAGGCAAAAACTTGGGTCTGGGAGGAGTTCGGGGAGGCCATGGAGGAGGACTATCGGACGGCCCCAAGGAAATTCTGGCAAACAGTGCGGGGGGAGAGCTGCTCACCTCGACTGGGGATGTTGTCGGGTGGTGGAAGGAATACTTTGGGGATCTCCTCAATCCCACCATCACGTCCTCCAAAGAGGAGGCCGAGGCTGGGGACCCAGAGGCGGACTCACCCATCACCCTGGCCGAAGTCACTGAGGTGGTGGTTGCCTCGGTGGCAAGGCCTCGGGGGTGGATGAGATCCGTCCTGAGTACCTTATATCTCTGGATGTTGTGGGTCTTGGCTGACATGTCTCTACAACATCGCGTGGCGGTCGGGAACAGTACCTCTGGACTGGCAGACCGGGGTGGTGGTCCCTCTGTATAAAAAGGGGGACCGGAGGGTGTGTTCCAACTACAGGGGAATCACACTCCTCAGCCTCCCCGGTAAAGTCTATGCCAGGGGACTGGAGAGGAGAGTCCGTCTGATAGTTGAACCTCAGATTCAAGAGGAGCAGTGTGGTTTTTGGCCTGGTCGTGGAACACTGGACCAGCTCTACACCCTCCATCGGGTGCTCGAGGGTTCATGGGAGTTTGCCCAACCAGTCCACATGTGCTTTGTGGACCTGGAGAAGGCATTCGACCGTGTCCCTCGTGGTGCCCTGTGGGGGGTGCTCCGGGAGTATGGGGTCCGGGGCCCTTTGCTAAGGGCTGTCCGGTCCCTGTATGACCGGAGCAGGAGCTGTGTTCACATTGCCGGCAGTAAGTCAGACCTGTTCCCGGTGCATGTTGGACTCCGCCAGGGCTGCCCTTTGTCACCGGTTCTGTTCATTGTATTTATGGACAGAATTTCTAGGTGCAGCCAGGGGCCGGAGGGGGTCCAGTTTAGGAACCACAGGATCTCATCGCTGCTTTTTGCGGATGATGTTGTCCTGTTGGCTTCATCAAACCAGGACCTGCAGCACTGGGGCAGTTTGCAGCCGAGTTTGAAGCGGCTGGGATGAGAATCAGCTGTTCCAATTCCGAGGCCATGGTTCTAGAATGGAAAAAGGTGGATTGCCCTCTCCGGGTGGGTGGGGAGTCTCTGCCTCAAGTGGAGGAGTTCAAGTATCTCAGGGTCTTGTTCACAGTGAGGGGAGGATGGAGCGTGAGATTGACAGGCGGATCGGTGCGGCGTCGGCAGTGATACGGTCACTGCATCGGACCGTTGTGGTGAAGAGGGAGCTGAGCTGAAAGGCGAAGCTCTCGATTTACTGGTCAATCTACGTTCCTACCCTCACCTATGGTCATGAGCTCTGGGTAGTGACCGAAAGAACGAGATTGGGGATACAAGCGGCCGAAATTAGTTTCCTCTACAGAGTGGCCGGGCGCTCCCTTAGAGATAGGGTGAGGAGCTCGGTCACACGGGAGGAGCTTGGAGTAGAGTCGCTGCTCCTCCACGTCGATAGGAGCAGTTGAGGTGGGTCGGGCATCTGGTCCGGATGCCTCCTGGACTCCTCCCTCGGGAGGTGTTCCACGAATGTCCCACTGGTAGGAGGCCCCGGGGAAGACCCAGGACACGCTGGAGGGACTATGTCTCTCAGCTGGGCTGGGAACGCCTCGGGGTCCGTCCGGAGGAGCTGGAGGAAGTGGCTGTTAAATTATAATGTTAATTGTTAAAGTTTTTTATTCAAGCCTTTACAGCTCAAATCTGTTTGCAGTACGTAAAAATCAAACATTTCACAGTTACAAAGGAAACGTCCCCACGATAAATACTGACCCCAAAATGATTGTTCCATGTCTGATTTGTTGAATAAGAAGTCAGGATAGTAGTTACTGTTGTGTCAGTCCTATGTTGTAGGCTATGTACACACTAGTCCTGATGGGGTCCTGGTTTGGGCCTAGTTTTAAGTGTACATTTGATTTCGCCCCATTCTAGTCCAGGTTAAGACCTGTCCTAGTGTTTGTTTAGACCCAGTTTTGATGTGGTGTCAGTGTCACAGATAATCTATCATGGGCCTGATTGTTTGATCCATAACGCAAATGATTTGGACAGAAGAAGGTGACCTGGTGCGGCTCTCAGCGCAAAAGAAAGGATATAAACAAGACTTCATTCCACTTCACTGTTCATTAGATTTAAATGTCCGTCTGTCTCTTTTGTCTAGGCGAACATGGCTGATCTTCGCCCTCTCGCTCCTCCTCCTCCTCCTCTTCGTCAGTCTCTCTCTGCACATTCTCAGCTTCTGCAGGTCGTCCTCTCTCGCGTCTGCCGTCGATCACCCATACTCCTACGTCCCTCTCCATGACATCAACGGCTCCGTCGCCGCGGGAGACACGGGCAAAACCCAGACCAGACTGTCTCAGATCGACTCGGGCTCAGAGGACGAGATCTGGACCCCGCATTCTGTCAGATGACATGCAGCGACGCACTGGCCTGTTCTGCTGCTGTGAGACAGGAGCGAAGGAAGAGCTCATCTGAATTGTTCTGATCCTTATATTTAAACAAAGAAACAACCAATGAATGAACAAAGAAAGACCAAGTCCAAATGGAGCTCAACACTGACCACTTCCAGAGGTCTATTTGCCATTCATTTCCCCCATAGATTTTCCAAAAAATCCTATTAAAGCTCTGGTCTAATCAGCTCTGTGGTAGGAAGATAACAGAACCTTTCCCACAATCCTACTGCCCCCAAATACCTTTAAACTTAAGGATCCAAGCATTCCCACCAGAACCTTCTAACACTGCAAGTGGACCAAATTGTCTGGTTTAGACCTGGTGTTCTTGTGTACTTCTGGTGTAGTCCTGATTTACACCTGGTTTAGTCTTGGTTTAGTCTTGGTTTAGTCTTGGTTTAGTCTTGGTTTAGTCTTGGTTTAATTCTGGTATAGTTCTGGTTTAGTCCGACCAACATAAAGGGCCAAGGACAGAAAAACAGCGCGAGGGTCTTTTCTAGGAGCAGATCAGGTCCAAAGGGAAACATGTAAAGCACAAGTTTAAGTCACAGCTGTGGATCCTGCACTTTAATCCTGGTTTCTAGCTTGTAATAGATATTTATTACTCATTTATAACAGAAATAACAGTTCTCAAAGCACATCTCTTTAACGAGCAGCTCGAAGATAGACAGACAGACAGATAAATGGTGATAAAAAGAAATGAATGGTGCTTGATTTATATGAGTGAATCAGTGTGACGTGGACTAACACATTCAGTGTTCAGCCGAAGTGCGTGAAGCTCCTCTGCTCTCCTACACTGCCTTTTCTCTCTCTAACACTGTTCTAATGAGATGAAATGTTCCACAGTGGATCTTTAAGGGCCCATATTATCATGATATACTGTTGAATAATATTATTACTATTTTACTATCAATGTTATTTTATTAAAACACAGTTAAGATGTCGTACTCTGAGCCAAAACGCCCCTAACATCCACTATTACATCATTATTTGACAAATAAGAAATAAAGAAAACATTTATTTTGTCGAAATCATGTTTACACTTTTGGACAGGATTCTCCAGCGTCATCAGTATTGAACTCTTTAAAATATAACCCTGCTTCTTGTCATTTTTAACCTATTTTTCTTTCTTTCCTTGTCAAATTGCTTCCTCATCAGTGAAAACAACTCATTTATGACATTAATTAGAAAACTGGTACCTTTATATCAGATCTTCTCCCACCAAATGAAATGAAAAAGAGAGAATCATCCAAACGTGTCCGACTTTAAATGAACGCTCGTGTCGTTTGTGGGTGTCGGAGCTCGTCTTTCGTCAATAATCGCTGAATGTAACTGTCTGGCTGAGCTGTTTATTTCTCTGCAGTTTGAATGTAATTGATGTAATGTGTTAAAATGTGCACAGATCTGTGTCTGAATGTGATCAAACTGCTGCAAAGTGTTTTAATAAAGAGACTAGTCTGTTATGTTTTCACTGGCTCGTCTGGAACTCTCGAGCAAACGGAGACGTTCTGAATCAAGACACAGTTTTTTTGTCACTTTGCTTTCGCACCCGGCAGCCACAGGGTTTCAGGTTCAGTTCCCAGGTCGTATGGGTCCTTTGTGGAGTTTGAGAAGATTCTTTACCAAACTGCTGAATCGATTTTAAAAACGTGATTCTTGGAGATTTTCTTTTACAATTTGAGAGCTACGGTTGAATAGAGTTTGATCTTGGCAGTAGCAGTTTTCCACAGTCACACACTCGGACCCATATTGTAGATCAGGGGTGTCAAACTCATTTTGGTCCGGGGGCCGTACACAACCAACTTTGATTCCAAAGGGGCCGGATCAGAAAACTCATGGCATATATACCTCAAAAATAGCAATAAGTCCAAATATTTGTGCAGAGAAACGCAAATCTATTACAGAATTTATTTAATTTTATTTTATTTTACAAAATATTATAATATTCTGCTAGGTCAGGTTGTTTTCACAGCAGCATCAGGAGCCTCTTGGCCCCTGGGTGAAAACAGACGTCTGTTTCTTCAGTTTCAGCAATAATTCGTTTATCTTCTGTCTTCTCAATTCTCCGTTCAAGTTATTGTATTTTTCGCCGTGTCTTGTAGTGGTGTTTAAGATCATATTCCTTGAGCGCCGCCACTTGTTGCAAACACACCAAGCACAGGTTTCCCATTCACCTCCGTGAACAAATAAGAATTAGTCCATTTTTCTTGGAAAATCCTGCACTCAGCTCCACTTTTCTTATTTTTGACATTTTGCTGATGAGGGTCACGGTCGACAGTCAAAACGATCGTCCTTTAAGAGCGTTTGGAAAGAGGCAGGTCTTCATTTGTCTGGTGGAGGCGCCAGGCACAGAAGCACTGGAGATGCTGCTATGCTAAGCTACGCAGAAAATTACCAGAAAAATCTGAAAATTTTTAATATTTTAATAGAAAATCAGCCGAGGGCCAGATTAAAGGTCTTGGAGGGCCGGATCTGGCCCCCGGGCCGCATGTTTGACACCTGTGTTGTAGATGCAGTGCTTTTGGATGACCTGATGATGGCCTTTAATGGTTTTGTGATCAGGGACGGCCACGTTATTCCATTATTTTAGTTTTAGTTTGTGTTTGACACCAGCACACAGGAGTGCACGTGGATGTGTGAACTTTCATTTGGCTGTTAATCTACATTTTTACACCATTTCCTCGTCCTTTTTTCTGCAGAAATGGGCGTTTTTGCATGAGCTTTCCCTGCAGGTGTCGTCTTGTAAGTGCAGTTGCGGTGAGATGCACAGATACAGAGAATAGTTTTGAGAGCCACACCCCATTTTCAGTCGCCTGATCTGGGGATCTGGTGATCGATCTGAGTCCAACCTGTCCAACAGGAAACTCTTCTACAAGCCTAAATCACCGCACACATACACCTCTCCTTCACTGGTGACTTTGTTTGGGTCCAAGGTGCTTTTTTTTTTGGAAAGTTTCTTCTCTGTGGACGCAGCATTTTGCAGCAGGTCACAGTTCAGCCAGTTCAAACTGAATACTTCACGATCCTCCCCTTGACCTGTGACTCTGAACCACAACACTGCTCCTCTGTAGGCCCAAGACAGTCCTGGGATAGACCTGGTTCAATTCTGGTTTGGTTCTGGTTCAGTCCTGGTCTAGTCCTGGTCTAGTCCTGGTCCGGTCCTGATCTGCAGTCGGTGAAGTGTCAGTTTAGTGGATTGAGTTTTTGCTTGTGGTTGAGAAATGTGACCCTGACTGTGAACCAGGTCTGACTCAGCGCTGCAGCCGGGGATAAGAGTTAGTCCTGGTTTAGTTCTGATTTAGTCCTGGTTAAGTCCTGGTTTAGCTGTGGTTTAGTCTTAGTTTAATCTGGGTTTAGCTCTGGTTAAGTCCTGGTTTAGTTTTGGTTTAGTCCTGCTTTAGTTCTGGTTTAGTTCTAGTTTAGTCCTGGTTAAGTCCTGGTTTAGTTTTGGTTTAGTCCTGGTTTAGTTCTGATTTAGTCCTGGTTTAGTTGTGGTTTAGTCCTGGTTAAGTCCTGGTTTAGTCCTGGTTTAGTTCTGATTTAGTCCTGGTTAAGTCCTGGTTTAGTTGTGGTTTAGTCTTAGTTTAATCTGGGTTTAGCTCTGGTAAAGTCCTGGTTAAGTCCTGGTTTAGTTCTGGTTTAGTTCTAGTTTAGTCCTGGTTAAGTCCTGGTTTAGTTCAGATTTAGTCCTGGTTTAGTTGTGGTTTAGTTCTAGTTTAGTTCTAGTTTAGTCCTGGTTAAGTCCTGGTTTAGCTCTGGTAAAGTCCTGGTTAAGTCCTGGTTTAGTTCTGGTTTAGTTCTAGTTTAGTCCTGGTTAAGTCCTGGTTTAGTTTTGGTTTAGTCCTGGTTTAGTTCTGGTTTAGTTCTAGTTTAGTCCTGGTTAAGACCTGGTTTAGTTGTGGTTTAGTCTTGATTTAATCTGGGTTAAGATCTGGTTTAGTCATCATTTTGTCCTGGTTTAGTCCTGGTTTAGTCCTGGTTTAGCCCTGGTTTAGTCCTGGTTTAGCCCTGGTTTAGCCCTGGTTTAGTCCTGGTTTAGTTCTGGTTTAAACCAGGACTAAATCTTTATTGTGCAAATATTTAAACTGAAGGAGTTTAGCCTGGAGTCTGAACGTTATTGTAAACTACGATTCTGATATTGGTTCATTGTTTAAAGCTCTTATATCACACAAAACGGACTCCTGTGAGCTTTAAGCCGTCATAATGTTTCCTTCTCAAAAACATACCTGGAGTTGTGTTTAGTGTGTGGAGTTTGACAGATCCTTTGGGGAAAGCAGCCTGAGGTCAGTTCTTATTAACACTTAAACACTATAAACACTATAAACTTAAAGTGGATCAGAGCCAGGAGCACAGCCAATCAGCTGTGAGCTCTGAGCCCAGGCCCCTCCCCCTGAGCCCAGGCCCCTCCCCCTCCTCTCAGCTGATGCAACTCGGAGTCTGTGTGTCAAGCTCAGGTCAGACCTGAGTCTGCATTAGTGTGAGTAATGACCGTGTGCTCACAGAAAGGCAAAGACTAGAGTCGAGTCGAGCTGTCAAAAGAATCAAACGTCACATATTCATTTGCACTAAAAAAGTCCCATTGACTGGACAGAAATGGACCTTTCCTGAGTGTCTTTAGAATGTTGAGCTGTATCAGAGGATAAAAGCACATAGACTAGTGAACACCTACTGCACCACTGAGGGAAACACACACTGGAACACAACTAAAATGACTTGAATTAAGAACATTTGACCATGTTTTGAGTCAATTTTACTCGACAAGCAGGGCCGGCCCCCCCATTAGGCAACATAGGCAAATGCTAAGGGTGCCGCCGCTCCACTAGGGGGCGCCGAGGGCAAAAATCGGTGATGGGAGATAAAATCCTCCACTGTCTAAAACATCGTCACTATGAACTGTTTGATTTCTTGTGAGTATCTGTACTCTGGCAGTATTTATTTATTTATTTTTTTTGCAATCCAAGGGGCGCCACCTGAAATCTTGCCTAGGGTGTCAAAATGGTTAGGGCCGGGCCTGTCGACAAGTAAAATGATCTGCCAGTGGAATAATAATAAATAATTTTTGTATTTAAAATATGAAAATACATCTTGCTACACTTAAAATAAGAAAAAACAATAACTTTTTCCACTTAAAATAAGAAACACAACTGAATGTTGCTTGAATGAAGAAAAACACACTTTCTCTGTTAGCAGATCATTTTGTCAAGTGTGAGTGCACTCAGATAAACTAAAATGTTCTTAATTTAAGTCATATTGACTTCCCTTCATATTGTTTTTTGCAGTGTAGGGGTGTGTAAAAATATCAATATGTCATATTGTTTAATTTGATGATACAGTATCGATATCGAGGCCTGCTGTGTTGATATATCGAGTATTTTTTGGTATATTTTACAGAATTGTTACAGCGCTACAGTTTTGTTGCTTTTTTTCCCCCCTTTATTTATTTAATAAGACAGCGACAGTGCACAATCTACATTAACCTTCACAGGAGACATGTTTGTGCCGGAGCTCATTTCCCCCCGTCGTCCGTGGGCACGGTGAGGTTTTAGTTCAGAAAACCCAACGTACAACGAGAATGACTTTATAATGATAAAACGGAGCATGAGAACAGTTCTGTTTCCTCATCCACGGCCACTTCCCTCAGCACCTTTAAAACCATCGTCCTTATCAAAATCCTCATTCACTTCATGGACTCCAGATCGTCTCACCCTCTCCACACTCTCCTCAGGCACATTCTGGGTGCAGGTTTGGTTTGAAACGAGCCACTGTTTCGCTGGCAGTGAGAACGTGCTGCAGTTTGTACCTGTGATCAGATCTGTCGGTAACACGTTGTTTAGATGAAGGAAACTCTGTTTTAAAGATTGAAATGGGTGTGTTTCATATTCACTTTGCCACAATAAGTGGTTTAACAAAGACTTTTGGTATCACAGACATTTTTATTTTCTCATATTGAATCGATTTGAAACTGTAATGAATCAAAAGTGCACTGGATCAGGATATGTATTGTACCGTGGCCCATGTATTGAGGTATTGACAACCACTTAATGTTACCCAGCCCTAATGGGAGGAGAAAAGAAAGGACTAGCATTTAATGTGGAAAATCACATTCTATTGTCTAAAGAAAGAGGTTTTGTTTATATCATCATAGTATCAGAATCGATATCGTATCATATTAGTAACATTTACACTTCCTGCTGGGGTTTTGGTCCATGACTTTATTCACCCAACAGCAACTCCGTAACCTACAGGGCCAATATTACGCTATTTTCTGATGTTCTGACGTCGTCTCCTCATCACAGACCTGGAGCTGTGTTTCCTTTCATGACATCACAAGGTGGAACAGAGCATTTTCTGAGCAGGAACAAAACACAACTCCAGGCTCCAGGTTTTGGAGGCGGTAACGACAGTCTAACATGACTAAACGTTAAAAGAGTCCATTTATTGATTCATTCATTGCTCATGCTATTGTTTTGTTGGCATCAGTTTATTTAAAGCGAATAACAACATAATATCTGACAGTTAACATAAATACATATTCCAACCATGATTTGCCTTTGCTGCATGAACAAAAGGAACAGGAAGAAGAGAAATCTTATAAACCTGCTCCTGTCATAGAGCAAAAAAAAAAAGAATAAAGTAATAACTAATAAAAATGTCTTTAATATATATTTATGTCTATTAATAAATTGTACTTGGACGGAGACACTGGGAATTCCAGGTGCCACAGTGGGGCCAGTCGCAAAAACTGTCGTAGTGTCCTTAGGCAAGACACAGCACCCACATTGCCTAGTATGATGGTGGTGTGTGTGTGATGGTGTTGGTGGTGGTCGGAGGGGCCGATGGTGCAGATTGGCAGCCTCGCTTCCGTCAGTCTGCCCCAGGGCAGCTGTGGCTACAATAGCAGTTTACACCACCGGGTCTGGAGTGAGTGAATAATGAACTGTAGAGTCTTTGAGTGTCCTGGAAAGCGCTGTATAAAACTGATGCCTTATTATTATTATTATTAATAATCAGTCTCCACCTCAAAAACCAAGTCACCGATGAGCAGATGTTTGGCATTACAGTATCGCTTTAAACATTTTCCTTAGTCGCATCTTTATTTTATTTTCAATTCAATTCAATTCAGTTTCCTTTATTGTCACATGTGCATATACATACAAAATATATATAGCACAGATGAAATTGCTGTCCTCTCCCACCTCAGTGCAAACATTAAAAACATTACAATAACTAAATTCAAGTATAAAACAAATGTGCAAACAACAAAATGTGCAAACAGACAGAAATGTGCAAACACTCAAGTAACCAAAGTAAACACAACAGACAAAGCAATATTTACAGATAAAAATCCCTGTACATTTAGAAACACTAGTGCAACTTTTCACAAGCTCCATATCCTGACTCCATCCACAGAGAACATTTCTGTTTCATTGTCATCCTTGAGAACACAGTTCGGAAAAAATCATGTCTCCTCTGGTCACAGTCTCTGAAACCAACGTAAAAAGATCTTGTAGAGCTTCAGGTAAATGTCTTTGTTTGGCTCAACACATAACTCACAAAATGTTAAGGTGAACTGAGTCTGTAAACACTTGAGTGGAATGGGTGAGGATGATGCTGCAGTGAGGCTCTTCTGTAGCACATTTCACACACATGTGCCGAGGTCACAGAATGAAACTAAATGAATTTGTCACAGAGCTCAGCGTTTGCAGCAAAACAAACCAGACCTCGAACTTCGTACATAAATGGAGATGGAAATAGATGAAGGACCTGCTTGTCATCGTGGAATGTTCCTCCGTGTGGCATTAAACATCTGCACTGATGACATTACAGATGTTTTTACTGCTCACTGAAAAACATGCATTCTTCCTGTGGCTCGCCTCTCCGATCTGACCCATAACTTGGCCTGGCAACATAACTTCATTTGCAGATGGATATGTTCAATTTATGTACCTTTAAAGCCCCAGTATGAAAGTTTTTACACAGACTGAAATAAATGTGCACATTATTGTGAATGTGCTCACATCTCCACAAACCCGACTTTTATTTGGCCTCCTCCTGCTTGTTTCCATGGAAATGTTGTTCCTTTGGCTATAATATTTCACACCACGGCATAAAACTCATCTATCACCAGTTTTAGAATCATGCACCCCCAGAAAGTTCCATATTGGGGCTTTAATACCACTGTTGCAATAATGAATAAGTCGTTTTTATTCCGTGGTCTTTCATCTCTCGCTGGAGCCTCCTTCAGTGGGAGTTTCTTTTAGATTTCAGTTGTAGTTTTTGTACATTTCTGTCAGATGCCCTTCCCTCCTCTCCCAGACACATTCAGACATGTTTACGAGGGTTTGGGGGCAGTGGGTCTGAGGCTGCGAAAGACCTCCGGAGGTCACTGGAACATTCCACACAACTGTCTCCGTGGCAACAAGCGTCCAATCAGGACAGAGGGACATTCAAACAGGTCAATCGGAAACTTTGATGAATGGCACAGTCTGGGACTAAATCTGGACCAGAACTGTAACTGGACTCAAACTGAGCCCAAACCAGGACACGTATGAATACAGCCTGAATATCCCTGTGTGTCAGATGCCCTCCCTGTGTCTCCATGAGGAGTAAAAGCTGCTCACCCTGTAGTTTATAGTTTAGACCTGTACACCAGGATGACCAGACCTCCCCATTTATGTGGGACAGTCCCAGATTTATACAAAAGAGGTGTCCTTGTTTTTGACCAATTTGATCTAAACCAGGACTAAACTAAGACTAAACCAGGACTACATCAGGTCTAAACCAAACCTAAAACAGGACTATCACAATTTAATCTAAACCCTGCCAACAGTAAAGAAGAGCATAAATTGTCATTTGTTTTGTCAAAATATAAAAATCTGTGTTTGTGAACAACCAAAAAGCAAAAAAAAAATGCAGCATCAGAAGTCCCTCAGATTAGAACTGAGAATCTTACAGCTCTTTTCACCATTGTATTTGTAAAATCCCTCCCAACCCGGGTGTGTCCCAGTTTAGAACTTTGAAAATCTGGTCACTCTACAAACATGTTCTGATACCCTTAGGTTAGTTTTGGTCGTATTTCAGTTCTCTCAGATCTAATGCTCGAAAGGTGCACTACTGCTTTGCCTGGAATGTCCCACAGTATGGCTTTAGAGAGGGGGTACTTTGGGGAGGGGTGTGGCGTGCTCGCTGCTGAGGCAGGTGTTGGATTTAAGCCCTGAAACTCAAAGAACGCAGCAGTTGGATTTACTTACCTGAACAGCAAGAACAGTTTGACTCTGGTGACGGTCGTAGAACTCACCTGGTACAGCGCAAAGCGGAAGATTTTTGTAGCGGTGTCGCCGCCCGTGCACGTGGATACAGGTCTGTCACATGGCTGAGAAAAGGATGAGGGGGAAATCAAAGGAAAAAACAAAAGTGGAAACTGCTACAAACACAAGTGTGTCAGAGTGCCACTCGTATGACTCTGGGCGATGAGCTACGTCCACCACCTGCCAGTGCCTCCTCCACCCCCGAGGCGAAGAAAGGAAAAATGGATTTTACCTTACAAGACCTACAAGAGAACTTATTGGCTGCAATGAACGCAAACACAGAGAAAATCATGGACAAAATCAATAAGAATACGGCTGCAATAAATGAAATCAATGAGTTTCCTCATCAAAGACACAGAGGAAATCAAAGCCAGTGTAAAAGAGCTCCAAAGTGATTCTGCCGCTCACGAGAAACACATCACAGAGCTTGTAAAACTGCATATTTTCACCTGCGAAACATAACTAAAATCAGAAAAATTTTGCCTAAAAATGATGCTGAAAAACTTATCCCTGCATTTGTTACATCCAGACTAGATTACTGTAATTCTCTGCTCACCGTCTGCGCTAAAGGTACTTTAAGAAGCTTCCAGTTGGTCCAAAATGCAGCGGCCAGAGTCCTGACAGGAACTAAAAGACGTGATCACATCAGTCCTGTGTTAAAATCACTTCACTGGCTTCCTGTCGAGTTTAGAATTAAATTCAAAGTTCTCCTCCTGACATACAAAGCCTTAAACAATATGGCCCCATCATATCTTCAGGATGCCATTGTCCCCTATCAGCCAAATAGAGCACTTCGCTCTCAGAATGCAGGATTATTAGTGGTTCCTAGAGTGTCTAAAAGTACAGTGGGGGAGAGCCTTCAGTTACCAAGCTCCTGTGTTATGGAATCAACTCCCTGTTGGTGTTAAACAGGCTCCACAGTCTCTTTATTTAAGACCAGGCTTAAAACCTTCCTCTTCGGAATAGCTTATGACCAGGTTACTTAGTTGATGTCACTAAGATAAGCTGCCGCAGGAGATAACAAGCTGGGGGAAGTGTGGCAACCTGAGCACTGTCCTCTGTTTCCTCCTATTTTCTCATCAGCATCACTCACTATGTTCTCATCTGTAGTTTGTTCATTGCTATTCACATGTTGTCCCCTGTCCCACTCCCCCTGTGGAGTGGAACTCTTTCAGACGCCTGATGGCAGCTGGACCCCTCTCCTCCTCCTCCTCCCCGGCTCCTCCTCCTCCTCGCCCGGCTCCTCCCCGGCTCCTTCCCCACCTGGGTAGCTGTGGTCATACTGAACTGGCCCACGGGCCTGGACATCTATAGCCTGTCCGTCCATGGGAGTGGATCCCTCCTTCACTGTAGTTCTCCCAGAGGTTTCTTCTTTTTCCCAGGACCCTGGGTTTTTTGGAGTTTTTCCTTGCTGAGAAGGAGGGTCTAAGGACAGGGGATGACTGGACCATGTTTCATTTGCTGCTTTACATGAATGTTGTTTATTCCTGTTTTGATATGTCTGTGTGTATGTTTTACTCATCCATATCTTGGAACGCCCTTAGAGGCAACTGTTGTTGTGATTTTGGGCGCTACAAAAATAAATTGAATTGAATTGAATTGAATTGGAGGAGGGACTCGAGGAGCAGGAGCGGCATCACCGACGTGGAACCTGCTCCTCTATGGAACCTGCGCCTCTATGGAACCTGCGCCTCTATGGAACCTGCGCCTCTATGGGGCCGTCTTTTGAACTACAGGCGCAGATACACTCAGCAGGTGCTTGGATCCATCACTGTGATCCGCTACAGCAGGTTCTAATCTTTATTAAACAAAATAACAAACAATGCAAGTTTTGGTTCCTTTAAATGTCTCTCATCAAATGCAAGAGGCTTCAGAGACAATGTTAAGAGGAAAACCTTTTTTATGTTTTGCAGAAGGAAAAACCCAGATGTTATTTTTTTACAGGAAACACGTTCTTTAGAGGAAGATATGAAATTGTGGAAACCACAGTGGGCTGATCTGTGTTACTTTTGTCATGGCTCCAGTCTGCAGGAGCCGCAATATTACTAAACAAACCAAAGGGCAAAGTATTGGAATCTATCAAATCTGAAGATGGGAGATGGCTAATGTCAGTTCTAAACCTGGATAAAGGTGATTTTGTTCTTTGTAATGTTTACGGTTACAACAGCACAACTTTGGCAAAGCAAATGTTTCCTCAAATATCTCTGAAGATTGAAAATTTACAATCAAAGTTTAATAATGCATTTGTTTTAATTGGAGGAGACTGGAATGAGGCTCCAAACGATCAAATTGATAGAATTCCTCCTAGAAATACTCCTATAACAAGATTTAAAAGCACAAATTTTGCAATAGACAAATTACAACTAACTGACGTCTGGAGATTTTACAGCCCGAATATAACTGACTTTACCTGGAGGAATCTCAGCAGAACTTTCTGTTCCAGAATTGATGTGTGGTTATTATCGAATGAATGCAGTTTGTTAAAGAGGTGTTATGAGCCTGCGCCTCTAACTGATCATAAAGTTATATCGATACAAATGAATGGAGCAAAACCAAACAGTGGTAATAAACGAGGATATTGGAAACTAAACAATAACTTATTAACTGATGAATTGTTCTGTGAACAAATAAACAAGAGCTCCGCCAGCGGGGCAAAATACGCCCGTACTTTGAATTATTGTATATAGAATTAAGTTAGAATTTGTCAAACCTAGTTAAAGATGAATTGTTGGTGCAGTTTGGAAGTTTGACATTCCTAGGTGAGACGGTTGTGGAGTTAGAGCGCGGACAAGAAATTGTCCACAGACAGACGGACAGACGGACAGACAGACGGACGGATAATCAATAGGGAAATCTGGCTCTTGCAGTAGGAGTATGAGTATGACATCATCACATTCTAGAATCGGAATTCCACCAATCAGATCGCAGCAACAGAACTTAAAGACACTACAAAGCTTTGAAGTGTCCACAGACGGACGGACGGACGGACGGACAGCGCCATACCATAATACGTCCCGTCTTATTACAACGGGCGTATAAAAACACAACATATCAAATATTTCGTCAATTGGAACTTAATTATAAACAAAGATGGAGAACTTTAAATTTAAACTTAGACAAATTGCTGTAAAACGCAGTAAGGAGATAAAGAAGAGCATTATTTCAAGAGAATCAAACATAATGAATGAATGAAGTGTTCTCCTACTCCAACCCTACTTATGTGAGGAAGAGGAAATGAAGGTCCAATTACTTAAAGAGGAAACTGACACTTTTTATATTAACACAGCCAAAGGGGCATTTGTTCGTTCTCGTAGTCAGTGGTTAGAAAAGGGGGAAAAAACTCTAGCTACTTCTTTGCACTCGAAAAGCGGAATCAAAAAAGGAATAACGTCTCTGAACTTAAAGTAGGAGACGAGGTACTTTCCAACCAAAAAGAGTTGGTTAAATATGTGGAACATTTTTACAGCAACATCTACAGGTCAAATACTCAACCTGAAGTGTCTGACCGCTTTACAGACTCACTCAAGAACCATATGCCATCTATTTCTGCTCATTCTAAATCACAATGTGAACAGCCAATAGCATGAACAGAAATGAGGGAAGCGGCTAAAACATTAAAAAAAGGGAAAGTCGCCTGGAAATGATGGTCTGACTGCTGAGTTTTACCAACTCTTCTGGAGCATCACTGAAAAACCTCTGAAACACATCAGCTTTGCACTTCTGAAAAGAGCTCACGAACACCATGAAACAAGGCACAATGTGTTTAACTCCAAAACCCAAGAAAGATCCTCTGATGACTGAAAATTGGCCAATCTCCAAACTAAACGGCAGTAAGGCTAGTCCTGATGGCTCCTCGGTGACCGCGCATGACTTGGTTTTCGGACATCCCACCTCTCCTAGATGGGAGTCCATGGGAACTCCCAGTACGTCCGGACCTACTGTCTCAAGGCCGGGGAATGCTGTACCACCCATTTCCCCAGGGGCTGAGACTCTGGGCTTGGCCCCTGAGAGGGCCGAGCTGCTAGCTTTGGGTCTGCCTGGCGCTGTTGTGCGTACAATGCAGGGAGCCCAGGCTCCAGCTACACAGACCTGAAAAGGTTGTCTCTGAAGACTGCCCTCTTGCTGGCATTGGCTTCAGCTAAAAGGGTGGGCAACCTCCATGCTCTCTCAGTGCATCAGGACCTTGGTAAGTTCCTGCCTGAAGGGACTGGTGTTTTGTGGCCGAATCCAGAAGTAGTTGCTGGCTGGTGCTCGGATATGGCCTTGGAGCTCAGATGCCTTTTCTCACAAGAGGGTGCTGAGCATAGGCGTTCGCATGTGTGTCCAGTCAGGGCCCTGGAGGTCTACCTGACATGGGGACATAGGACCACAGACCAACTTTTTGGCTGTTTTCATGGGCTTTGTGGCAGGAACCGTCACTGGACATGGTCTGCCCTGCGGCCACTTGCTCAGCCCCTTCCACGTTTGCCCGATTTTTCCGGCGTAATGTGGCGACAAGCACATCCTTTGGTGAACGTGTGCTTGATGTATCTCAATGGTGGGTGATTATTCCCTGGTGTAACCTGCACCTCATCCTTCTGCATCTGGCAGGAGTTGCTATGTTGTCAATCAACTGATGAGGTGAGTCTGACCTGTGCGTCTTGTGGGGTTACGTCACCTTGGCCTTTGCGTCTTGCGGGGCAGGGCCTCCTTGGTTGCGTCTGGCGCCAGGGCTGGTGACACCAGTACTTTGGGTCTGGTTGGTATTGGTGTTGTGTACATAGTTCACATTATGCACGTGGGTGTTTTTTGTTTGAGCACTTGGTGGCGGCAACGTCTCATTCGAATTACACCCTGCTCGATCCCCTTGTGGTGTGTCTTAAAGAGTCCCGTACATATGGAATATGTAGCTGGGTGGAGAGATAGTCTCTTCACTCAGAGAACCATGGTTACATACTGTAACCGTAACGATCTCTCCTGGGCCCTATTCAAAACTGTAAGATTCTGTATAAAGCTCCGCCCACAAGCCTACATCATCCACGCTCCCACACGGCAATTCTCCATAAATATACAAAAACATGATAAAACTGTACACAGAAACATGACAAATCCTACGTGATGTGCAGCAGTTTCATTAGCGGACGCACGCTGAGTGTGTTGTGACAGCGCTCTGAAGGGGAGTGACTTAGCAGAGAGAGTAAAATGATGTTGTTTTGGTAACATGGTAACATCTAAATATGTTCTGGGTGACAGTTAACCCACAGAAGTCAAATATCCCCCTTCTTTAAACGTTTTTAGGTAACTGGTGTTTTTATTGTTTCCGCATATGTTCTTGCTGTGAGTGGACTGGCCTCTCCACAGATCTGACCTGTAGCTTGGTCTGTTGACGTCTCCCGCCTCTTGTTCCAATCCACATGTGTTTGTGTGTCTGAAGCATGTTTACCTCAGTCCAGTGCATCTGCGACTTTATCTAATCACACTGGGCTCCACAAACAGATCTTTAAACACACCAAACACCAGCCTCTCTCCTCCACCGACCACAGGACTACAACGGGTCTAAACCAGGACTAAACCCGGGACTAACTCAGGTTCTAAACGACTGTAGGTCTAACTCAGGACTAAACCAGGTCTAAATTTAGCTAAAACCAGGACTAAACCAGAATTAAACCAAAATTAAATCAGAACTAAATCAGCATTAAATCAGGTATATAAACCAGGACTAAACCAGGATTAAACCAGGATTATACTAGGATTAAATCAAGACTAAACCAGGGCTAAACCAGGACTAAACCAGGATTAAACTAGGATTAAATCAAGACTAAATCAAAATTAAACCAGGATTAAATCAAGACTAAATCGGGATTAAACCAAGATTAAATCAGGACTAAATCAGGATTAAACCAGGAATATAAATCAGGGCTAAACTAGAACTAAACCAGGACTAAACCAGGATTAAACCAGGATTAAATCAGGACTAAATCAGGATTAAACCAGGATTAAATCAGAATTAAACCAGGATTAAACCCAGATTAAATCAGGACTAAATCAGGATTAAACCAGGATTAAATCAGAATTAAACCAGGATTAAACCCAGATTAAATCAGGACTAAATCAGGATTAAACCAGGATTAAATCAGGAGTAAACCAGGATTAAACCCAGATTAAATCAGGACTAAATCAGGATTAAACCAGGATTAAAGCAGGACTAACCCTGGACTAAACCAGGGCTAAACCCAGGACTAAACAAGGATGACACTAGCACTAAACCGGGACTCCTCCCCCCTCCCCCTCCGCCTCTGGCCCCGCCCCTCTCCGCTCTACGTAATCATTGGGAGATGATGTAAATCTGTTATTGTCGAGGAGGTCAATGATTAACTTTTATTTTGAAAGACCAACAGGAAGTGAGGCTTTAGAGGACAGGGTGTTCAGGTTTATTGGGTGATTATTGAGTGGAACAAAACAACGAGTACAGTTCTGACATAATGACACAAAACATGACACTGAACCAGGACTAAAGCAGGACTAGACCAGGACTAGACCAGGACTAAAGCAGGTTTAATCAGGGTTAAATCAGGTTGTTTGGAGTTATTTTCAGTGTATTTTGTGTTTACCACATGTTTTCCACATGTTTGAGTTTTGATGCTTCAGTGTAAATAGTTAAATTGGAGTATAGTGTAATAGTGAAGGAGAAACAGACATGAAAAAGTGTCCAAACAGCCGTGTGTGTGTCTGCACCAGCTCTGAGGAGGCATCCACATTTTTCTATTTGTTCTGGGTTTGTCCTGAGCCCAGTTTAGTCATGTAGACCTGGTTTAGTCCAGGTATAGTCCACGGGCTTATTTCCAGGTTTTCTTCTCTCTCTCCCTCTCTCTCTTTTCTCCCTCTCTCTCTCTCATTCTCTCTTCTGCCTTTCTCTCTCTTCTGTCTCTCTCTTTCTCCCTCTCTGTTCTGTCGTTTTCTCTCTCTCTTCTGGCCTTATGCCCTCTCTTTCTCACTCTTTATCTTCTGTCCCCGTCCCCCCCTCCCTCTCTCTTCTGCCCTACTCTCTCTCCCTCTCTCTCTCTCCCCTCCCTCGCTCTCTTCCTCTCTCTATTCTGCCCTACTCTTTCTCCTTCTCTCTCTCTCCCCTCCCTCACTCTCTTCCTCTCTTTCTTCTGCCCTACTCTCTCTCCCTCTCTCCCTCTCCCCCTCCCTCCCTCCCTCCCTCCCTCTCCCCCTCCCTCCCTCCCTCTCTGTCAGGTGCTGTGCAGGTGAAGGTTGCACCTGTCGCTCTGATAAGACAGTTACAAACACTTGGCTGAGGGGAAATCCCTCTGGAACATTCCGCCTCCTCCTCATAATAACATGTTTATGAACCCACTGTTCTCCAACACAGAACATCTACACACAACATCTACACAACATCTACACAACATCTACACACAACATCTACACACAACATCTACACACAACATCTACACACAACATCTACACAACATCTACACACAACATCTACACACAACATCTACACACAACATCTACACAACATCTACACACAACATCTACACAACATCTACACACAACATCTACACAACATCTACACAACATCTACACACAACATCTACACACAACATCTACACACAACATCTACACAACATCTACACACAACATCTACACACAACATCTACACACAACATCTACACACAACATCTACACAACATCTACACACAACATCTACACACAACATCTACACACAACATCTACACACAACATCTACACAACATCTACACACAACATCTACACACAACATCTACACACAACATCTACACACAACATCTACACACAACATCTACACAACATCTACACACAACATCTACACACAACATCTACACAACATCTACATCTACACAACATCTACACACAACATCTACACAACATCTACACAACATCTACACACAACATCTACACAACATCTACACAACATCTACACAACATCTACACAACATCTACACAACATCTCCATCTGAATGAAGGCGCCTGATTGGTCCGTTATTTATGTTCATATCTTGATTTAGGAACAAAAAAGCGAAATGAAAAATTCAGGCTCATGTAGAGCAGCAGGTCCAGAGAGAGGAGGAGCCGGAGCACTTCCTGTTTGGCAGCTGGCAGCTAACGGGTTAGCTTTGTCCATTCATATATACGGTCTATGGTTGGAATGGTCAGCAGTTACTATGGAAACACAACGCACATGTCAACAAACGCATTCAAAAACATTTTAAGATCGTCTGAAATCTCCATGAAACCTCCAAAAGCTGAATTCACAAATGTTGAATCTGATCGTTTTTATTAGTGACTAGAGCCAGAAATGCACCAGATCACAACACAAATCTGTATTCAGCCAAATTAATTTGAGTTCCTCCATCTGTGTTAAATATGACTGAGTGATAAAAAGCTGAGATATGATCTGAGCCACAGCAGTGGAACTTATTATTACCATTTATATTAACCCGAACGAGCACTAACTGACCCCAACCCGAACGAGCACTAACTGACCCCAACCCGAACGAGCACTAACTGACCCTAACCCGAACGAGCACTAACTGACCCTAACCCGAACGAGCACTAACTGACCCTAACCCGAACGAGCACTAACTGACCCTAACCCGAACGAGCACTAACGGCCCTAACCCGAACGAGCACTAACGGCCCTAACCCGAACGAGCACTAACTGACCCCAACCCGAACGAGCACTAACGGCCCGAACCCGAACGAGCACTAACTGACCCCAACCCGAACGAGCACTAACTGACCCCGACCCGAACGAGCACTAACTGACCCGAACCCGAACGAGCACTAACTGACCCTAACCCGAACGAGCACTAACTGACCCCAACCCGAACGAGCACTAACTGACCCCAACCCGAACGAGCACTAACTGACCCCAACCCGAACGAGCACTAACTGACCCCA
The DNA here is from genome assembly GCA_030686955.1 of Odontamblyopus rebecca. Classification (NCBI taxonomy): domain Eukaryota; kingdom Metazoa; phylum Chordata; class Actinopteri; order Gobiiformes; family Gobiidae; genus Odontamblyopus; species Odontamblyopus rebecca. Next base: position 2,124,489 of record CM060657.1, on the reverse strand, counting down.
ACCCGAACGAGCACTAACTGACCCTAACCCGAACGAGCACTAACTGACCCCAACCCGAACGAGCACTAACTGACCCTAACCCGAACGAGCACTAACTGACCCTAACCCGAACGAGCACTAACTGACCCTAACCCGAACGAGCACTAACTGACCCCAACCCGAACGAGCACTAACTGACCCTAACCCGAACGAGCACTAACTGACCCGAACCCGAACGAGCACTAACTGACCCTAACCCGAACGAGCACTAACTGACCCTAACCCGAACGAGCACTAACTGACCCCAACCCGAACCTTAAGCACTGCATTCTGTGAAACGTTCTCTGCCACTGTTGTTCTAGGTCTTTTTCCCCGGTGTTGTTCAGCACGGCCCAGCACTTTGTTTTGTGACTGGGGGCTGGACCTGGGGCCATTACGATTTTCTGCTTGGGTTCTAACTTTGCTGAGCTGATGCGACGACGTGACGTGGACAGACTGCTGTCCAGCGAGTGGTCAGAGGAAATGTCGTCGCACACACGCTGAAGCTCGAGGATCGTTAAATAATCAGGCCACCATGTATGAAAAACACACCGACAACACATCAACAGAGGATGAACAACGGAGCAGATTGTGAAGGTGGAAAACCAGAGAAAGAAAGTCTAAAACTTACGTCACAGCAGAGTCGACCCCACTGCTCCACCCACTTCCGGGTGGTAACGACTGCGTGGAAAAGCTTCACCTTCTTCACCTGTGCTGTGGCACAACTTTAATAACATTGCCATTTACACTTATTATTAAAACAAATAAAATGAATAATACAATATAAAAAAATAGTAATACAAATGTGTTTTTTTTTATATTTTACCATTTTAAATAAAATATTAGTCGATGTGTAGAGACACCTGATATAAAGCCTGGCAGCGGCGGACTAATATATGAGAAAATAGTCCCTCGACGCGACAAAAGTTAGTTTGATTTCGAACATGATTCTGTGACAGAGACTTCACAGGGACAGTCTGGAGTCTAATAGTTTTTCCTCGGGTCTGTGGAGTGGGTCAGAGTGTTTTTAGTGGCAGGACGACTGTGGCCATTGACCTGCACTAGCCCAGCACCAGCACCTCTGCAAATACAAGGACTGGAGGAAGATTTAAACAAGTGTCTCCACACGTCTCCAACACTCTGGATCACCAGGAAATGAGATCCTATGTCCAAAAGTCTGGAATGTCCCTTTAAAATGATTTCACCCATGTAACAGGTCAGGGTCCACCATGTTTCACATCACTACAACAGCAAAAGCTCCTAATTTCCACTTCACGATTGGTGAGGATCATCTTTCCCACACCAGGGAGAGGCAGCATTATTTTCGCAGAGCTGATTAGCCCCGAGCTTTCACTTTTTTTTTATTTATGTATGTATTTATTTTAAGTCTATGATAAAACTCCATCCATCCATGTTGAACTTTGTGCCTGTTTTTGTTTCATGCGGATAGGCCCAGTAATTGCAGAGATCTGAACCATAAACCAGGTGAACACATCTGCATCGGACAGTTCCACAGCAAACTCCACCTGAGAACTTTAGGAGTTTAGATCTGGGTTAGTCCTGGTACCATGATCCGTGCTGGTTTAGTCCACGTTTAGTCCTGGTTACGTTCACAGTGTTTAAATTCAGTGACTATAGTGCAAAAATACGTTGGTCTAGTCCAGGGGTGTCAAACTCATTTTGGTCCGGGGGCCGTATGCAGCCTACTTTGATCCCAAAAGGGCCGGATCAGAAAACTCAGTTCTCTCTTCAAGTTATTGTATTTTTCTCCGTGTCTCGTAGTGGTGTTTAAGATTATATTCCTCGAGCAACGCCACTTGTTCCAAACACACTGAGCACAGATTTCCCATTCACCTCTGTCAACAAATAAGAATTAGACTATTTTTTCTTGGGAAATCCTGAACTCAGCATCTGCTTTTCTCATTTTTTGACATTTTGCTGATGAGGGTCACGGTCGACAGTCAAAACGATCGTCCTTTAAGAGCGTTTGGAAAGAGGAAAGTCTTCATTTGTGCTGCTCTGGTGGGAGTCGCAACGTACAGAAACGCCGGAGACGCTGCTATGCTAAACGGTGCAGAAAATTAACAGAAAAATCTGAAAATTTTAAGTATTTTAATAGAAAAATCAGCCGAGGGCCAGATTAAAGGTCTTGAAGGGCTGGATCTGGCCCCCGGGCCGCATGTTTGACACATGTGGTCTAATGTATGGCAGGCCTTTATATATGTTCAGCAGCTTTTAGAAAATTCCCCACCTCTTCCCATGATCGTACTTCAGATTTGAACCGGACCAAACCAAAACCGGCTTAGTTAAAGTTTGCATTTAAAGCAGGTGTGGCCCCCTCTCCACATACAGAGAGAGTGCATATGAAAGAGAACAGAAACAGAGGTGTGGAGACACAGGCTCGAGCAGGACTCTGATCACGAGCGCTTCAGGAGGATCATTCAGGGAGAAGGTTCCGGAAGAATGAACAAAAACAAATATGAACTGGCACTTTCACTTTGGGCGCTCGGAGTCCCCTCTCCCTTTGCTCTCCACATTAAGTCACTTCCCCTTCAGAGCACTGTCACGACCCAATCGGCGTCCCGCGGGTCCTGTAGGGTTGTGGGCGGAGTCTCGTACAGGCTCGTACTGTGAACAATAAGGAAGCTTTGAACAGAGTCCAGAGAGATCACCACATTACTCAAACATGGATGACTCGCAGACACCTTCAGGCAGGTTTTAGATGAGTTATAATACGGTGAAGGGATAAAAAACTGATTTTGCCCAATCCCCTGTGTTAAAGTGAAAATAACACACACATATGTTACTGCAGCTCCTACTTTTCCTGTTTGTATATTTCTGGTTCGTCGTGTCCGGACTCTCGGCTGTGGAGGTTTGGGGGGCGCTGCTGGAGATAAGATAAAACTGTTATTTTTACTGTGGGAAAGTTCCATGACATTTGGTCCTGATGCCCTCCCATCTTAACATAACAGCTCTGGAAAAAAAATAAGAGACCAGTGCATTTTCCTTCTGAAATCAGCGTCTCCACATGTGTGACACAGTCCAGAGTCTGTGGAGTCCGACACAAACACCTCATTCTGCTTCAGGCTCTGATGAGGAGATCACCTGAACCTGATTTAAGGAGGAAGAGGAGAAAAACCACTGCTGTGTTCAGCATTATTATTGTGATTCTGAACTCTTCCTGAGTTAAAAGTTATGATCCTCAGTTATTGCGTTGTTTTAAAATGATTTTCTTTGCCTTATTTCAGGTCTGAAAACATTTAATCTTTTTTTGTTATTTTGACCATTTGTCTTTTTTTTTTTTGCAAATAAAAGCTCTAAATGACAATATTTTTATTTGGAATTTGGGAGAAATGTTGTCAGTAGTTTATAGAATGAAACAAAAATGTAAATTTGACTCAAACACAAACTTATAAGTAGTAAAATCAGAGAAACTCTCTCGTCTTCCCATATCTTTAGTTTTACCTGAATGTTCCGCAGTAAACCTTTAAACATATTTGTCTTTTATTTAAAAGGGTAAATTCATAAACGTTGATCCTGATCGTTTCTATTAATGATCAGAGCCAAGAAATGACTGCATTACAGCCCAAATCTGCATCTGAACCACATTCATTTGATTTGTGCCCATCTCTGTTAAATACAGTTGTGGGACATCTCCACGGAGACAAGCAGGTGGCGCACCCCCCACCAGAAGAGTCAGTGCATCTTACAGTAAAGGGGTCATGTTATAATGTTGTTCACTCCTCTAAAACACATCTGGTTGGTTTCATTCCCACATGTTTAATCCTTTATTAAGTCTGTCTCTGCTCTGTTCCACTTTGTGATGTCATGGAGTTCTCAAGTGAACAGCTCCTTTACCTTTAATTCAGTACAGATCGGCAATTGGCTAAAATTAGCCCAGTTTAAAACACAGTGGAGCACTTCCTGTGTTACGACATGACATCACAAGGCGGAACACAGTGTTTTCAGTTTGAGGGACGAACTGTGTGTTAAACACGTGTGAAGGAACAAACACTAACTCCAGGTCTGTTTGTTATGAGGACACAACAATAGAAAATAGTGTCCTTTAAACTCTTTAAACCTTCTCTGGAGTAACTTGGATGATTTCAGCCCTGGAATTGCCCGTCTCTATTGAACAAAAGGAAAAAGGAGCTGTTAACTTGAAACTAACTTGGTTAGGGTGACCAGAGGTCCCCTTTTTTTACCCGGGACAGTCCCAGTTTTGGGGCCTGTGTCCCCTGTCCCAGTAGATTTATACCAAACAATTAATTTCTCCCATTTTTATACAAGAAATGTCCAAGATGTCCCTATTTTTGACCAATTTGACCCCTGCCAACAGTAAAAAGAGGCATCAGTTGTCATTTGTTTAGGTAAAATACAGAAAAAAGTTGCTTAAAACTGTTCAAAACACAAAGAAAACGTGACTATACTGACTCGTGTTAGTCTGTGGAACAGTTTTCTTTCATTGCGCACTCGATTCCCAATTTTATTATTACCAACCGAGGTAAACCAGAGGTGTCCCAGTTTTGGATTCTGAAAATCTGGTCTCCCTAAACCTGGTGGAACAGAGGATTCTGAGCTGAGATGCAGACAGACTAAAAATAAAGGAGGGCTCAAACATGTGTGAATGAAACAAACCATTTCAGCATTTGAACATGAGGAAATATGGAAACATGGGCCCTTTAAGTCTTCGGTGGTCCTGGTGGAACCCCCTCCTCTCTGTGCGCAGGCTGCTGTTTTTACATAACCGCTCCGCCCGCTCCACAGATGTTGCCCGGTCTTGTCCTGCGGAGCTCCGATCACGTGACCCGCAGCGCGACATCTGATTGGCCTCCGCTCTGTGACGTCAGCCCGATCAGCTGTTTAATTCCCCAAAACAACAACAACAAAGGCTGAGCAAAAAGCGGAGCGGAGCAGAGAGGAGGCCTGAGGAGAGAGCGCGTCCTCCCCGAAACCCAAGCACCACCAAGCCGCCTTCCTCCACACCACTCTCCGCACTACCGCCGAGGCTCTGCTCTACCTCACCCCGGGGGACCTGCGCCTGACTCCGGCTCGCTTTGCTCCGCGCTCGGCCTCTTCGCAGGTGAGGACACGGCTCTTTGTTCCGCGGATTTAACACACTGTTCCGGATCTTTTTTCCCCGACAAAAAGCAGCGCCGTCCTGCGAAAAGACACGATTTCCTGTGTAATAGGCGCTGTGGCGATGAAAAGAGGCGAAAGTCAGCGGCGTTTATTGTGTTTTTAAGCCGAAAATCGACTCGTTAAACGGCTTTATCCTCTCAGACAGGCGCCTCCCTCCACCGTCAAAAGCTGCAACAACGACGACAGATCTTTGTCTTCAACCCCAACAAAATCTTTTAAAACAGTGACACATTTTGGCTTTTTTTTTTTTTTTTTTTTAGTAAAATTGCGTTTTTTTTTTTATTCTTACGGTTTTGACATTTGTCCATCGCCCTTCTGTCTATTTTGAGTAGAAGATTTGGCCTAGATTTCGTTGTTTACTGCCATTTTAACCCAGAAGTCACCAAGCCTCGTATTTATTCATTACTCTTTTCAACCATTTTCTAAATTCTGCTAAATTTCAACAGTTTAAGAGCACAAAGTTTAAGAATAATGTTGTTTTTTTTTATTTATTTATTTATTTATCTTTTTTTTTGTCTTTTTGGCTTGTGTTTGTGATTACATTTGATTATTATGCAAAAAAATAGTGAAACATTACGCTGTATTTATGCAAATGTTGGAAAATATTCATTGCATTTAAATTAAACAGCCGCGGCGTCCTGCAGCGTCGAATTACACTGGCCCATTTCCTTCTTTGGGCGCAGTTGGCTGTGGCCCCTGTTTTGAATGTTTTGTCTCACCTTTTGTTGGTTTAACGCATATTTTAAGATCAAAATACGACGCCGAATTCATTTTATAACCCTGTCCTTTTCAAACAATCTCGTCTGCCGTTGTAATTACCCTGCGTTTTACGGAATTGACTCATTGTTTCCAGGTATTTCAAATATTTGGGTGAGGTTCAGGATCTTGTTCTGCTACAGAGATATTAAACTGGGAGGGAAACAAAATATTGGTGGATTCTCTTTACATTTTAGGTAAATTTAAGTTTGTGGTTTGCGGTTTTAAATGCAAAAATAGTTCTGTTTTATTGGATCATGTTCAGATGTTTATGTAACAGACGGATGCCGGATACTGACACTAGGCGGCGCAGTTTGGCGAGATAAACTTTTGTTGAGAAAGCAAAAAAAAAAAAGTATATAATTATATCCCGTTTATTTTTACGTGATACTGGTCTATTTATGGTCTGATATTTTTAAGTGAGCTTTATTTAAACCTCAGACTTGGACCGAAACAGTTTTCAGTTGGCGGCAGTGGCCCCAGGAAACAGACTTTTATGTAACTCTGTGTTTACTTTTGTCAAACAGCAAATGTCGTGTTTAGGTGTCAGGCTCTTTGCTCTGAACTCATTTTAGCTGGAAAACACAAGTGGAGGGAGGAACTGCATGAACAAAACTATCAACAATGTCGAAAATCAGATACTAACGTAACTAAAGCTACTTCTGAACTAAAGGTAAAAGAAACTTTTAACTTGAAAACTACTTCATGACAATCCAAGGTTGAACAGTGCATTCTGAGTTTTGGAGATGCAGACAGACTTAATAAAAAAGGGTTTCTGAAACAAAACTAAACTCCAGGTCTGTTTTTGATAACACGGCATAATAAAGGACTTTTAATGGCCCTGGATCTGTTTAAATGGTGCACAATCTTAATTTAAAAACATTCACGTTCATGTCCTCTGTTAGATTTAATCACATTGTTTCTATTTCTGATCACACACTGTAGAGCAGGTGATGGTCCAGACTGTTGGGTGACGTGAGGTTAAAGTTTCTGTGGAGGATTCTCATAAAGATCAGCAGCTGTTAGTGTGTGTGAACACATCAGGATCAGGTCAGACCAGATCACGGCTCAGCCTCACACCAACACACGCCCATTCTAACACTGCTGTACCACTGTGCCCCATGCACTCCTGCCAGAACACACTAAACTCGCTCTCATACAGCCCTGTTCTAACATACACGACTGTACCAGGCTGCCTCATTATAACTGATACTTTGCATTGACAAATATATATATTCATCAGTTACCACGGAGACGGGGGCGACGGGGCAGTCATCAGGGGCGGCCTTTTGTGGGGGACGGACTGGGCGCTTAAAAAAAGCCCCCTCCTGGTTGTTGCCCGGGGAGTAAATCAGGAGAGTCGCCCTGGGAGGGGTCCCTGGTCTCCCACCACGGGGTCGGATCACATTAAAATAAAGCTCAAGATTAAGGTCCAGTCCAACTTTATTTGTACGGCACATTTTATAAACAAGACGGTTTCCAAAGTGCTTCACACAGTAATGCAGAACATTTCACTTTATAAAGTCAGCAGGATTATGTTCCAAACACAAGTAACTAACACAATCAATAGATAAAAGAATAATAATAAAATCAATGAACAAAAATAATAAAATCAATAAATAAAGGCAGGACTAAAAAAATAAAATGGATAAAACGATAAATAAAAGGCACAGAGGACGACACAACTCCTGTGGTATTAAACTGTGGGGGCAGTTCGGACATGGGGGGCAGAGCGTTACAGAGCGTCGGGCGGGGCCGCAGAGGAGGCCTCGTCCCCCCTGCTTTTACATCTCATCTTAGGCACCGTGAGCTGGAGCTTGTCCTCACGCAGGGATGGAAATCTGGATGAGGTCCAAGATTAAAAAAACAACTAAAATCTTAAATTCAGTTCTAACGTGAGTAACAGAGTGTCACAGCCTGCAGACAGAGCCGTGCCTACAGTTAGCGTCACACCTCCGGGGAGTGTTGATGACGTCGGCTGCAAAGTATCAACACACACCCGTTATAACAGTAACGCTGCTCTCCACACACTCCTGTTATAGTGCACTGCACCTCAGAGTCATACGGCCCCATTAGAGACTATTAGAACTGCCCCCTCCCATTATAAACAAGCTTTTAACTATAATTAAGTCTTGCCTATGTTTTCCAATGCACTCTTTACCTGTTCACTGCCCGTCAAGAAATTTCAAAGTCTGTTTCGATACTAATAAATGGACCCGACTGATTCCAGCACCACGATGATGATGAGGAAAAAAAAGCTCTTTCTTTAAACAATCGAATGTGTTTCTTTTCTCTTCTCATATGGTTTTATATATGACCATATGACCCCAGTCAAGACGCTTGTCAGAGAAATCACAGTCACATATTTTTTTTGCCAAATCTTTCAGCCCGAGCTCAGTCCTGATCCTGGTTCAGTCCCGGTTGTGGCTCAGACCTGGTACAGTTCTTGTTATGGTTCAGTTCTGGGCTCTTATGTCATGTGTGGGTTTATAATTAACCAGCTGCCAGTGGCCTGTATTAGGTTCCTAAACAAACAGATTAGAGACTGACCCAATTTGGGTTAGTGGGTAAGAAGGACTCAGCAGAAGGACTCAGCAGAAGGACTCAGCAGAAGGACTCGGGGCAGAAGGACTCGGGGCAGAAGGACTCGGGGCAGAACACAAATAAAGGTTCTAGCATTAAATACGTTGTGTCCAGCTTTGTCATCATGGGGTTTCTCCATCTTGTGGTAAACTGTGGTATTGCAGTTAACAGTATTGTCTGCTTAGCCTTGGTTTAGTCCTGCTTTAGTCCTGGATAAAGGCCTAGTCCTGGTTTAGTCCTGTGTGCTTTTGTGTCGGTTTAGTTCTGGCTTAGTCTCAGTTTAGTCCTGCTTTAGTCCTGTGTGCTTTAAACCTGGTTTAGTCCTACTTTAGTCCTGCTTTAGACTTGGTTTAGTCCTGCTTTAGTCCTGTGTGTTTTAAACCTGGTTTAGTCCTGCTTTAGTCCTGTGTGCTTTAAACCTGGTTTAGTCCTACTTTAGTCCTGCTTTAGACTTGGTTTAGTCCTGCTTTAGTCCTGTGTGCTTTAAACCTGGTTTAGTCCTACTTTAGTCCTGCTTTAGACTTGGTTTAGTCCTGCTTTAGTGCTACCTTAGACCTAGTTTAGTCCTCCTTTAGTCCTGCATGTTTAGTTTAGTTCTGCTTTAGTCCTGCTTTATACCTGGCTTAGTTCTGCTTTAGACCTGGTTTAGTTCTCCTTTAGTTCTGCGTGGTTTAGTGTCACTTTAGTTCTTGTTTAGTTCTGGTTTATTCCTTTTAATCTCGCACGGTTTAGAGTCAGTTTTGTCCTGCCTTTGTCCTGATTTCTAAGTATTGAACATTCTTCTAGAAATGAGAAAGTCCCAGTTTGCTTTGAGTCTCGTGATCCTTTTGACTCAAACGTGTTCACCTGTTTTTGTCTCTCCAGAGCGCCTCTATCCTTTTTGCACTGCGGCTGAATCTGAGCGTCTGATTGGCTCTGATGCACTTTAGTTCCGCCCCGTCACATCCTTATACGGCGCTGTCTTCCTGCAGCTCATGACCAAAGGTGAGTTCCATTTACACTTTTCAGTTGTCGCAGTCCTGCCTTTGACTTCTGCTTGACTCATATTTTGAAGAAGACATTTTGCAACCATTACTTCCAATAAACTAATAACTCCTCTTGCTCCTCAGCTCTCGTTGCCCCGCCCCCTCTGGCTCTGACTCCGCCCCTCCAGGCTCTGATCACGCCCTCTCCAAAGGACCAGGATGTTCCAGCGTTTGACCAGCGCTCTGTTTGGGGCGGACACCACTGACCTGAGGCCTGATGGAGTCCAGTCTGAGGAGGAGGAGGAGGAGGAGGAAGACTGGATCCTTGTCAACTACCTAAGTGAGTCCCACATCGTGCACTGAAGGGCGGGGCTGCAGTTCTCACTTTGACCCACACCACGTTCAGTTAGGTTTGTGAGAGCTGCTTTATTGAACCTGAGGGAAATTCTACTTTTCCTGCAGCAAACTTCCAGCCCGTCCTCAGCTGAAGATGAGTCTTGAAGCAGATGGAAGTCTGTAGAGGAAGAAATTGGACTATTTTTGGAGCTCAGGGCCTTGTTTTCAAGAACACTCTCACACTCTGTCTCACTTCTTGGCTCATATAGAGTGTATCTGAGGAAGGTCAGATAAACCAAAATGTATTACTAAGAGAAAACTCAGAGTGAGGCGTTGTGCGGGATTCTTCTTAAACCGTTTTCAGCGTCTCCTCCACACCTCAGGCTGCAGAATACACAGAAACCAGTTCAGGGCTCAGTACATGATTCTCTCCATGAGCTAAATGTGCTGCTTCAGTAAAGTTATATTGTATGAGCAGCTCTGGAGGTCAAAATAAGACTGCTGTGTGCTGCTGTCTACATCTAAATTATAAAGGGCTTTATTTCCCAAGTGTCAGAAAGTGTGTGTTAGCATACTAGTTGTTTTTAGCTCACAGCTGGTCTCAGAAGTCCTTATAGAGTCATCGTAGTGAATAATTATAATGCTCAGAATGCAGAAGGTGAGTGAGGAAGTACTTTGGGCCTCCGCAAACCGTTTCAGACGAACCAGTTCTGTTTTCACGGGTTTTTTTTAATGATCCGTCATGATAATTTTATCCTTATTACTCTGCCCTGTTTGTTGATATAGTTGTAATATTCTGTTACACAGCTTCCACTTGTGGCAGAGCTAAAATAGTAGACTCATAAATGCCGTGAGATCCAGATGGCGAGTCTGTATAAGGCATCTGATCTCATATTAAAGCGAGTCTGCTTTAGGATCCTGGGCTCTCCACCTGCCCCAGTCTGCTCCTCTCAGATGTAAGCACAGGCTCCAGAGGGCGGGGCTTAAACCAACGCTAAAATAAGAAAGCATCGCAAGTATTTTTAGCCCCGACCGTCACAACAACAGCACTGTCTGAGCTTAGGGCTGTCAGAAGTACAGAAACTACATTCTCATTTCAGCAGATGTCAGTGGGAATAGAAAATAAAATATTATCGTTTAATATGGAAAATCACATTCTACTGTCTAAACAAAGAAGGTTTTAATCATCATTGTGGTATCAGAGTTTGTATTTAGTATCAAGTCTGTTCCTTACCATCAAAATGAAGCTTCAAAATGTTTGTATTGTGACATCACTAGTGGAACATCTCGGCTTAGTCCTGGATCTTTCTCAAGTTCAAGGTCTGGTCTAACAGGTCGGGTTCAGTCTAACACAAGCAGTATATCAAAACTGGGATTGGACCAGGACCTAACCAAGTCTACATCAGATGAAACCAGGACCCAGACTAGGTGCAAACCAGGACTAGACCAGGACTAGACCAGGACTAGACCAGGTATGAAATGAACCGGTTTGTCCCAGGTTTGACCTTGGTCATGACAAGACCCTCTCCTGTTACACCCCACTGTAAATAAGCCTGTTTGGCCTGGATTAGTCCTGGTAAATCACCTCGGTTAGTCCAGATTTAGACCACCTGGGTGATCTAGACTTGGGTTAGACCTGGTTCATCCTCGTTTGGACCTTTGGTTGCACGTAGAGCCTATAGGGATCTGTTTTTAAATGACAAAGCGTTCAGTGTGGACAAGAGGCATGCTCTCTCTTTCCTTCTCGCTCTCTTCTTCTCTCTCATCTCTTTCACCCTCTGCTCTCCCCTCCCTTTCTCCCTCCTCTCCTTTCCTGTTTTCTCTCTCTCTGGTCCTCTCCCCCTTTTTATTCCCTCCTCCTCTCACCTGGACTCACCCCGGTCACAGCAGCTGCAGGTCTTTATCCTCGTGGCCTGGTTTGCACTGTGTGATTCTAGGCCAAGTCCTCAATAAACTCGCATTTCAACATTTTTATATCAGGCGTGCGGTTTGTTTACTACGGTGTTTTGCTCTGGTCCGTTTGTCAGTGCCGATCCTGACTTTTTGAGCAGATATCACTATAGATATGAGGCCATATGGGAATGGAAAAGGACCATTTACATTCTACTGTCTAAAGAAAGAATGATTTTTTTGTTAGTATTATTGTGGTATATGGCTCTTGGTATTATTTTGCATTGCATACTGCCCCCTGCTGACTGCCCTGAATCAGTTTTTTAGAGATTCAGTTCACACAGATCATCAATACATCATTATCTATTTCAAATACTTGTGCCCATGTTCCAAACTTATCAGTCTCCATGGATACAAGTACCATACTGCCCTCAAAGCCATGAAAACCTGTGACTGAATAAGCTCTATACTGTGGAATATTACATGCAAAGCAATAATATCTCCATGGACACAAGCAGGTGACAGGCCCTCCACTATAAAAGCTACACAGTGGAACTTTAACATGGGCTTGATCTGAGAGAAGGATAAACTGTTTTAATGAGTTGAGTCTATTTTTCTTCTGGTTTGGAGTACAGTGATCCCTCGTTTATCGCGGGGGTCACGTTCCAAAAAGAACCCGTGACAGGCGAAATCCGTGAAGTATCAGCTTTATTTTTTTACAATTATTATACAATACAATACTGAACTATAGAATGAAACCAAAGATCAAATCCTGTTTTCAGGCTCAAGCATTTAAAAATATAAACGTTTTCTTACAAATAACTCTGATAGTTTTTAAAAAATGCTGTAAAATAATAATTCATACGAACAGGAGGTTGGACATTGTGACTCACGTGTATTTCAGTCCCTCTGACTGAGCCTCTTCCTCCTGACTCCTGTAGCGTCTCTTTCTCCTGAAGGCTGTGGTGCAGGTGTCTTCTCCCGTCGTCCTTATGTTATTTTCCTCCTTCTTTATGGCCATGTTTTCTTTTCTGTGGGAGACGCTCCAAACGGCTCTTTGAGTGTTAAAGGTGCCGACCCCTGGTCTAAGTGAAAGACCAGTCAACTTTTATCACTTCTAGACGACAGTCCCTCGGCCAATCAGGATTCAGAACACAATGCACTGTTAAAAAAAAATAAAAATAAAAAAGCATTAAAAAATCCGCGAAACAGCGAAGCCGCGAAAGATGAACCGCGTTATAGCGACGGATCACTGTACACGGAAGTATGTGAGGGTTATTATACGAGTTTCCTTGTCTAAACAGTAAAAATAATTTGCCCTCTGCCCTGCGTCTCTCAGCCAACACCTGCTCCGGCTCCTCTGTGTGTCCTGATGAAGAGGACCTAGTGATGCTGCCCTCCCCCACAGCGCCCCCTATGGTCCGCTGCCCCTCCCTTACCTCCCTGAACTCCACCATGACGGAGCCGGACGAGCTGGACGCTGCAGCCCCAGATCCGGACCGGGATCTGGACCGAGACTCGGACTTGGACTCGGACGTGGACTTCCTGCGGCTGGAGCCCGGTTCCATGGAGGAGTCGTGGTTCGTCACTCCCCCGGCCTGCTTCACCCGAGCTCAGCCTCTGCCCCTGGAGCCCAGCCCTCTGGAGAACCTGCTCATCGAACACCCCTCCATGTCCGTGTACCTGCTGCCTTTGCACGGCAGCAACAAGCCCCGCCCCCAACACGCCAACAGGCCCCGCCCACAGACACATCTGCAGAGGGCGCAAGGCAATGGAGGCAAACCTGGAAGTAAGAAGGAGAAGAGGCGCGCAATGGAGACCAGGCACAGGTGAGGCAGAGATTATAATGTAAATATATCATCCGTCTAACCTGGAATTACCGATCTCTCCTGAACAAATGGTAAAAGGAGCTGTTCACTTGAAAACTACTGCCTCCTGACATCACAAGGTGGAATAAATCCCGGTATCATTCGTTCATTTGTTTTTCCAAATAAAACCAAAAATAAGAAAACGGAAAAAACAACTTTTCTTTATTATTTGTGTCCAAAACCAAAATGAAAAAAAGTGATAATGATTCATTTTTTCAGTATTCGATTTTGTGTTTAAATGAACGGATAAAAACAAAACTTTCTACGGGAAACACCGAGTCCTGGCCCAGTCCTGGTTTAGGCCTGGTTCTGTCCCGGTCCAGTCCTGGTGTTTGGCTCGGTGGTCCGGTAATGACACGGCGTACTGCAGACACATTGGGCATTAGGACCAGGAGGTTTGGTCGGGAAACGTCAATTCTCCGTTTTTTCCATTATTCATTTAAACACAAAATTGAAAACTGAAAAAAACGAATCTGTTTTCTGTTTTGGAGACAAATAAAGAAAGAAGAAAAGAGTTTTTTGGTATTTTTGGTTTTATTTTGAAAAATGAAATGAATGAAAATGAGCATTTTGAGCTTTGGAGATGTAGACAGACTAATAATAAACTCTTTAAACATCTGTGAATGAAACAAAACACAACTCCGGGTCTGTTTTTGAGGAGGTAACACCATTTATAACATGTGGAAAAGCTCACAAGAGTCAGTTTTGTGTAATATAGGACCTTTTAAACTATTAATAATAATAGTAAGTGAGTAATTTCCTTTGAGGAGTGAGTGATCCTGTTCTTACTGCACATAACGAGCACCGCAGGTTTGATGCTGATCTAAGTAATAATCACCCTTTCCTTTCTCTCTGTCTCTCTCAGACCCGAGTGTATTCAGCGTCGCCCGGCCTCCTCCTCTCTCTCTCCCTCCGTCCTGGGGCGGGTGGACCCCCTGCAGCCCCGCCCCCCTCACGCCCTCTCCAAAAATGCCCTGCGCCGCCTCAACCCGCAGCGCCCCCCGAAGCCCGCGGCCCCACTGCTGCACCAGCCCACCCACCGCCAGTTCAACTTCTGACCACCACAGAACCACAGCAGTCATATCGTTTTCAGCTGCTCCACCTCAGCGTAGTGTAAAGAGGGGGTATTATGCTTTCTACCAGGGTACAACGTTCTCTTATCAGGCTGTAGAGTCATCCATGCCTAATCTAATCTAATAATCTCTCACGGCTCCAGTCCAAACCCTCCTCACGGTTTGGCTGTGTGATGCCACTTGTCTAAGGTTCAGCCGACAAACCTACGGAACCAGGAAACTACAGCATTTTAAAACCAACAAACCTGGTGATTTAAATTTTACGTGTTGGAGGTTAATACCCCATAGAAATGTAATACCCTCTCTTTCAGCTCCATTTATTAAAATTATTGGAATTTTGATCTGTCAACTTCCAAATCTTCTTCAGTTCAACAAAATGTCCGAACAAACTGATCGTCGGCTAAAACTTAAATCCTATTTGATCTTTACATCAGCCCCTGAAATCCATCTGTTGGTCCCTTTTCTTCATTTAAAGAACACATATGATGCATTCATGTGGCTTTAATTCTCTTTCGAACATGCTTCTGGTTGCTTTGGGATCATTATTTAACATTTTCTAGTAGGGGTGGGCGATACGTCGATATTTAAAATATATCGAGATATTTTTGAAACTCAATATGAATTCTGACATATCGATATATCGCTATAATGCTTATGTTTACTTCTGGTTTCACCGCTTCGTTTGTTTTGCCTTCTCTGTGCCGCGCTCGTCTCCTCCTCCTGCTTTTGTCCCCTGAGCTCCTCCGCAGAGCCCGGAGCTGGACTCAGACTAACCCAGGACTAGGACTAAACCAGGACTAGGACTAAACCAGGACTAGGACTAAACCAGGACTAAACGTGGCCGCAGAACCTGTGGCTCGGCCGCGGACTAAACCAGGACTAGGACCAGGGCTCTACAGTGGCCCATTTCACTTGTATTTGCGAGTATATGTTTCGGTGTGCGAACGTGGAAAACAAACAGCATCTGTGCGATGCTTCTGCAGCCACAATAAGGAACTGCAGAGACGTAATGTGACGAGTTAAACTTTCTAAATGCACGTTTCCCAGCGCGAGCGCAACCACATGACACCTCCGACCACGACTCCAGCACACGAGCTCCACGTGTGGCCGATATCACTCATACGAACAAACTCCACTTCAAAACCCTGCGCCCCACAGCAGGACCCACACCTGTCCCACCACTCAGTAGACTGGACTGTAACTGGACTTTACAGAACTGTAAAGATATCGAGATATAGCAAAATATATCGAGATATATTTTTTGGTCCAAATCGCCCTATTTTCTAGCATACATCTGAATATGGAAAACTTTAACTACATCTCTGTTTTCAATCCCCTAAATCTAATCCCCATTTGATCACAGAATGAGTCCAGTGATGGTTTATGGTCTTAAAAACTGTGCAAGAGTCCAGGTCTGCTTTTAATGAAGAGACATTAGAACAAAGTCCATGTTGCATAATATGTGTTCTTTAGTCGCTGATTTCAAAACCCATAAGAAACAAATATGACAGAATTTCAGTTAAAAAAGATTTGGAGAACAAGATTCCCGAGTCCATCTCCATTCATAATCCTGGTGGTCAGTTGTTTAGCCTCTGGGACTGTGCACCCGTCCGCTGCTGTCTTCACCCGTCAGCACCTCCAAACCCCCCTGTTCATGACGTCCAATTGCACTAAAAAAACCTTCCTGACTGTTAAAAACACCAGACTGAAGATTTGAACCATTTTAAATCAACTCTGAATCCGTCACACTTCACCAGAGCCTTACCAGAGCCATACGACAAATCTACTCTCAAATGTTGCTGGATGTTTTCAACATTTTTGGACAGTTTAATCTCAATTTATTTCCACCATTTTCAGCCTTGATTTGGCGAGGGGCAAAAACTGAACGGGCACCTTCTTCTTGGCCTGTTTGTGGTTATTTTGACTCTTAAGTGTTCAAACTCTCTTCTTTCGTGTCTAATCTTCACGGACGCCATTTTGTGTAGAATCATCGCTGTAGGTCACTTTACTCCGAGGCAGGTTCTAAAGCCAATTACGGGACATTTTTTGAGTCATTTTGGGCTGATGTTTAAAGGAGAAATAACCCCAAAACGATGCACACACGCGGTTTTGTCGAGACCACATTTCCCAGACCTTTGCAGAAACTGATTTGGAAACGACACAGTCAAAACCGCGTCTTAATAATCAAAAGAATTGTGTTGAGTTTTCAAAATGGATTATGGTCTATGGTCTTGAAAAGTTGCATTGTGGGAAATGTAGGATTCAGTGACAGTGGAAGATGTTAATTGCATTTTTACATTTGTTAAGCAAAGTGCAATTAATAAAACTAGGGGATAGTTGTAGGTTAGTGAGAGCTGCTGCCGCCTCTATTCATCTTTTCTCTGCTTCGTAGTTGCAGTTTCCATAACGTTTGCAGACTGATTTCATAGACTAAATGAGCCAAGTAAAAGATGATCAAGCTGCCATTTTGAATCTGTCTGTTTTGTCCTTGTTGTTTTTAAAATGGCCGCCGTCCCGTTTCTTTCACGAACGTCACCGTCCAAAACCTTTGCATCTAAATAATGTTTTCTCTTTAATTTCCAGCCTTGAAAAAACATTTTAAATCTGTCTCATGTAAAAGCTGAACCTGCCTCTGACTTCTTAAATTCAGTACTTTTCACAATATTTTTTTTTGTAAACTAAAAAAAATGTTTTTAAAAAAATACTGGGTTAAATATCACTAAACTTTGCCTTGTTTTAACGGTAGCTTTGCAACGAATAGAAAAAATTGTATGTGGGCGGGTGGGGGAGGGGGGAGGGGGAGGGGGGGGGACTTCCAAAAATATTTTTTTAAAAGACAAAAACATATCAGGATGAAGCTGTGAGTGTTGTGATGTCAGCCTGTTGCATGGTTGTTGTGTAGACGATTGGGAAAAAAATTATGAAAAAAGTTGAAATTTTGTGTTTTTAATGTTTTTTTGTTTTGTTTTTTTTGTTTTTGAGAAATCTGCAGTCCACTTCTCAGGGTCATAACCAATCACTAACTTTAGGAAAATGCAGATTTGCTCAAAACCCGTAAGCGTTTTAACAACTTAACGGACGTTTTCTTTCAGTTTAACCTTGTGTATTTGTTCAGATGATGTATTTCTGCGTTAGTTACATTTGTTTAAACATATTTATAAACCAAAAAAGTAGCAGCGACTTTACCTGTTCTTCATGTTTATTTTTGTCGTATTAATATTTGCTCGTTATCGGCTTTTGTGCTTTGAAACTGATGGACTAACGATTCTTATGTTGAATACTGTGGAAGCAGTGGGGGAAAGCTGGGAGTTATGTCATCGAAATGTAATGTCATTTTAGGCAGTTTAATCAGCCTACAATAAGAAGAGGCGTTTTTAAAATGGTTGTTCGAGGGATTCTCCATCTTCTGTGGGTTAGTCTTTCAGTCTTTAAAATGCTTTAGAGCTTCAATGACTTATTTTACGCTATTGAACACTGTTTTGCTTCTTCACCTCCCGTATCACCACTACTGCTGACACACGCCCGCTCCTTCTCCCATTTTATTCTCTTAATGGGTGATACACGTAGGATTGGGCAGCGTCACACAGTCATTTTGGTTCGAATGGGACAAAAAAATTCTCTGCTCTAGTGTGACGTGCAGCTGTCCATAGGAGGGCCCCATCGCCTCGTTTTAGGTGAATATTGTGATTTAAAATGTGCAAATGATGACGTAATGATCCACGGGGTCAGAGATCGTAACTCTGGAGCACACACGAGCACAATAGGTCGTCTTTAATACATCAACGTTTACATTGATTAGTAAGAATAGACTAGACTAGCAATGATCCCTCTAAAAATGGCTATTTTAGATTTTTCTTGTGTTTTTGGTGACGTATTTCCAGCTTTGCCTGCAGTATCTGTAGCATAAACATTGAACGTACTAACAGCTGTAGCTCAATAGCGTTTGCTTGTTTCACTGTAAATATGAATACTCGAAGTGTTTTAAGCTTTTATGTATCTGCAATCATCGTTTATCATTTTATTTTGACAGAAGGGAGCTTGTTTTCCAGTATCGTCACTTCACAGGGATTTTAACATTAATATTGTGTTTTTATTCTGATTTTCAAATGCCTTGAAACTCTGTGGATCACGTGCCTTCCAGGTTTTGGACAATGCATCAATGAAGAACTTGAAATATCTTTGCTTGGATCGGACTTGGTAACTATGCACCACTGTGTCGCCTGAACCAGCATCGCCCATGTTTTCTACAAACACAGTCAAATGTAGCAGGAACTTTCTATTATTTGGACAAAAGTTTGAAGATTTGTGGCATTTTTGAAAATCTCACGACGTGTTTTTGTGTAGTTTACCTGTAATAATATTCAGCACTTTGCCAAAAAAGACTAAATAAAAAGACTGTAGGGTTTTTAACTCTGTATTCTCATGTTTATATTATAGCTGTGTGATATATTATAGCTGTGTGATGGATGTAGTTTTGAGGAGTGACTTTAAGGTCATGTTAAGGACTGTTAATCTGTGATCTCAATATTAGAGCAAAATAAATGAGAAAATGCACAATTCTCTGCTTTTGTCTCTTCTTGTATATGAGGTTTTTCAGTATAATCACTGGTATATTTCTATTTATAGACTATAGTTTTATTTTTTAATTGGCTTCCTTTGAAACCACAAAGTTTTAGCCAAAATAATGTTTTTGTATTTATTTATTTTTTCAGTTTTTTTTTGTTTTTTTTGTTGTTGTTGCTTTTTTTGCACTGAAGAACATAGGCAAACGTCCTTACTGTGAGCGGGCTTGCATCTTCACAAATTTGACTCTTATTAGGCCTGGAGAAGGATGAAAAGATGTCTGATAAAACGTGTTTTTCACCAACTAACTAGATAGATGCTGCGGCTAACGTGCTATTTATAAAACAATACTTTATTTTCATTGTTTATCTAACATTAAACTATAATTTATCCTTTTAAAACAGTCTAATTCCTCCATAAACTCCACTTTTCTGTATCTACTCTGGTCTCTAGTGGATTTGACACATCAGCTGATCGCGCGCACCACGTGACTCTTTTGTTGACATTCTGCTCCGGTCCACGCGGCTTCTCCACGGCGCGCTCTGATTGGCTGTGCGTCACCACGTCTCCTCCCCGTATCCGGAAGCGCTTCAGAACCCGCCGAAAAAACGCAAATAATCTTCAAAATATGAAACTGTGACCGTGTTTCTGCGCCAGGTCTGATTTACCAAAGCTTTACGCACTGTTTGAATTTAACCGGGAGTTACTTGCGGCCGCCATTTCACGCATACATCCACAAACGTTGCGTCGGCTTAAAATGCACGGATTCTTGGATAAAACTCACTAAAGCTCGTCTTAAATCAAACGTACTGCATTAGAAACTAGTCTGTAGAAGGTTTATGCTTGTATCTGATGATTAAAGTGCGGGAAAAGCGCCAGAGATTTGAAGATTTTAGCGCTTTTGTGTGAGACCGGGAAGCCGCATGCGCAGTGCGTGAGGCAGCCGCGGGTTGTTATAAGACTTGGCGCCACAGCTGATCATTCATTCATTCAGCACCGCCACGGTAAGAGCTCATCTGCGCTTTTAACACTCATTTTCACACGTTTGCACTGTTTCCTACGGTGTTATATTAATTTAATGGGGGTTTTACGCACGGAGATGCTTTGTGGGGATAGTTTTGCGCATTTTTTTGAGTTTTGGTTTCATTGTGCATTGGAGTAATTGGTACAGTTTGTAATGCTTGGAGGGAATCTACAGGCAACAGCAGCAAACCAGGACTAAACCAGGACTAGAAGACCTCCAAATACCGGACTATACTGGGACTAAACTAGAACTAAACCAAGACATGACATTCTGGGCTTTGCACATGTCTATATTTCCTTTTTCAGTCGTTTTTAGACATTATAATACATGGCTTGGTTTGAATGTTACATAATTGGAGGGAATCTTAAATATGTAACTAACCAGGGCTAAAAATCTATCATGTAACTACAATAAACCATCTTAAAACCAGAACTAGGACTAGACAAGGGCTATTGTATGCACACGTTTGGCTCAAATTATGCAAATGTACTGCAAAATACTTGTCTTATTTCTGCTTGTATTTAGTTGTAAGAGCTAACAAAGTGAGATCATGCTGTTTGGAGTCATTCTGAGCTTGCATTTTGGTCCAAAGTTGCATTTGTGGTTTACACCCCCCAGCTAAACGCATTAATACCTTTACTTGCACGTTTCTGCTTTAAACTGCTATCTGTTGCATATACTGGAGTGTACATTGACTTTAGCCATGTTTTTCATGTCGTTAAAGTGTTACAAACTTGATGGAGTCGTTTGGCATCTTGTCTTTTTGTGTGGGACCCAGTTATTGTTGACCTAGTTAGCAGTGACCGGGCTTTTAGCGGCTAGGACAGTAGCATCCCTTATCTGTTTAGCCTCGCTGCTTACTGCTTTTGGGGAGGTTTTTTTGAGCTCCAAAAACTCTACAACTTTAACATATGATCCCCGAGCACCTAAACCTCCAGGCAAATGCGTAATCACGGTGATAGGGACAGATTTAAGCGGGCATGTGTGCGCTCTTTCCCCGCTCAGAGTGGAGCAGGCTGGGCTGAGTTCCTCCCGCTCTGGCGCACGGTGAAATGGCGCGTCTTTGAGTTTCCAATCTCAATAAAAGTCATTTTTTCGCCACTTTGACAAGTTTAAACAACATCATCTCAATCTCGAAACGTCTGATTACGAGAATATTCTTGAAAATGCGAGATTAATTGGTTCATTTTGGAGTGTTTTGTCCATATTTGAGAGCGGTAAAACTGCCCCCACCTTTTTGGCTCCCTTTTCAAACTTAGCTTCAGTTCTTGCTAATTTAGCCTTTTTTATTTACATCTCGGTTACATCTAATTTAACCAGTGTTTACCAATTCTGAAAGCTCTAACCCTGCTCTGTTACCCTGTCACAACCGATTTACCATTAATACTTTGTTAATTACGATATTACTCCTTTTTATTAACATTATCTGATCAGACATGCGCAGAGCTGCCACGTCTATTGAGCTCTTCTAACTTAATATAAGGCAATATTATACTCTAAACACTATTGTTTTTCATGCAAATTTTAGTTGATCAATTTGCAGTTTTACCCTTGTATCATCTGTCTCTTGGACCAGTTTGTGCAGTTAGTTCTCAAAATGGCTCCCAAGTTATTACACTGCAGTTAACTAGTTTTGCTGGTTCCTACTCTAATCTGTTTGTGAATCTAGTTATTATAATACTAAGATTTTCCTCCTTTTGTCTTTTTCAGTAAAGCAATAACCCAAGCCTACATCATGTCTCGACGCAGGTATGTCCGTCTAAAATATGAATACATGCCTTAAACAGTTAGATTGAAGAAGTTAATTTGACTATATTGAATACTGTTCTCAGAAGATCTGCGCTTTCACATGATTTGCGGCCAAAAACACAACAAAATCTGGAGTCTATTTTAACTCTCACAAGATTACACCTTGTTTTTCATGATATTAAAATGTCAAACTTAACATGATACTGTGGAATAGGCTCAGTACTCAATACAGATTCTGATACCGCAATGGCAACGACAATAAAAAAAAACAAGATTTTTTTTGAAAATAGAATATAATTTTCAACATTAAGTAGTACTTTCTATTATCATGTGGTGTTATATCTCATACTTACTGGTACTTCTTCTCCCTTATACTTGTTTTGACATTGCTCAAGATCATTCTAAAGCTATTCATGAAAGCTTCACTTCTGTCTTGTCAATGGGACTTTTTTAGTATCGATACCTGCTCAAATGAGGATCTAGTTTTTGATACTTCTATCCTAGTCTGTTGTACATGCATTCCTCATATAACAATACACTAACTGAAAATGCAATGGCAGTTATTCCATGTTAATAGTAGTTTAATTGTGTTTTTAGCTTCTTTTTTTTTTTGGACCAACCCTTTAATCACATGGACTTAGTGATGGACTTCATTTTCACCATTGTATAAAGTTGTATTGTTTTCGCAGCGGCCGCCTTACTCTGCAGGCGAGAGACTCCAACACGCCAGAGCCCACAGTGAAGCCACAGCTCAAAAAGAGGAAATCTGAGGTGAGACACTGTTCTTTTTCTTTTATTATTCTTTTCTTATCTGTTATTAGCATCAGCTGAGGTTCAGTTTCAAGCCTTATGTGGTGACAGAGTGGTTAGCATCCTCTCCTTGTCTTTTTTTTTTGTCTTTCATTAGAAAAGTCTTGTTGTAGTTATAGTGTAGACCTACAAACATCTTCTGAAATACATGGGATTCTTGGATTAGTTTAAAGTTCATATTTCAGTCTTCTCTCAAATCTTAATCCTCCTCGACTCGTTCACCATGTGTTGTAAACATATTTAAAACGAAACATATCCAGTGTTCAATTCATTAGTTGCTGAATGGTTTAAGTTTTAAAAATCAAGGTTTGTAAAATGTTAATGTTTTGTTGTTTTTGTCTTTAGCCCCTCAAGAAGAAACTGCAACCGGCCCCCAAGAAACAAAGCTACGAAATCCAGGTCAGCGCAGATTTGTCAGCAGTCTTCCTAATTCTATGACTTTTTAAGGATAACATAAAATAATCTGAACTGGCGCTGGCTGCAGAGTCATTAGAACAGCAGTGGAAGACCGGTTCTCACTCTGACACAGTGACCTTAAATACCACATAGCTGCAATACCTTAATATAGCCACTAGATGCCCTCAGTTCATAGTTAAATCCGTGCTCACACACATTTGAGCTCATTATAGTGAACATACTTTACTATGAATCAGTATACAACATTTAAGCCAGAAGAATGAAACTAAAATGTAATTCAGTGTGTTTAAATATAACAATTTTTTTATTTTGCATCTCTTTCTGTTCTATAGTGACTGTTTTTTACATTCTGTTGTTGTCTTTTTGTTGCAGAAGTGCTGGAGGTCAGAAGAGGGCGCCAGTCCCTGTGTCCTCATCGAGACCCCTCATAAAGAAATAGAGCCGAGTGACCCCAAAAGCTTCCGACAGTTCACCTTTAAGAACCTGTTCATACAGCCATCACCTATACCACAGCTAAGGTATTATTACTATTTCTACTATCACTACTACTACAGGGTTTGCGTGACCAAGATTTGTTATTCTGTACTGAGAAAAAAAAACATATAGTTTAGTCCTGGTTTAGGTCTGACTAGGTGCTGTCCTGAGTCCTGTTTTGATCTTTGTTTAGTCCACTCATTTAAATAATTGATGGAAACCACTTGCATCAGTGTTTGTCATTGTCAGACCTAATGTGCCTAAATTTACACTTTAAATAATTAGTCTGCCCCAGTAGTGTTTTGACCGTCGGGTGCTAGACGGCTGAGGTGTGGCTCAGCTGGTGCCTGGTTTGGTGAGGGACTGGGACGTAGGGTTGACTAAAGTATCGAAAATCAGATACTAATCAACACTAAAACTAGTATCGACACGACATACTCATTTGGACAAGTAGCCATACTAAAAAGTCCCACTGACAGGACAGAAATGAACCTTTCCTGAATGTCTTTAGAATGATCTGGAGCTGTATCAGAACAAGTAGAAGAGCACATCGACTAGTACACACCCTGTATACCTGGGCCTGGTTTAGACCAGATGTAATATTCTCTAAAGCACATGTGTCAAACTCATTTTGGTCCGGGGGCCGTATACAACCAATTTTGATTCCAAAGGGGCCGGATCAGAAAACTCATGGCATATATACCTCAAAAATAGCAATAAGTCCAAATATTTGTGCAGAGAAACGCAAATCTATTGCAGATTTTTTTTTTTTTTTTTACAAAATATTATAATATTATGCTAGGTCAGGCTGTTTTCACAGCAGCATCAGTAGCCTCTTGGCCCCTGGGTGAAAACAGACGGCTGTTTCTTCAGTCTCAGCAATAATTCGTTTATCTTCTGTTTTCTCAATTCTCTGTTCAAGTTATTGTATTTTTCGCAGTGTCTTGTAGTGGTGTTTAAGATCATATTCCTTGAGCGCCGCCACTTGTTGCAAACACACCGAGCACAGGTTTCCCATTCACCTCCGTGAACAGAATTAGTCAATTTTTCTTGGAAAATCCTGCACTCAGCTCCACTTTTCTTATTTTTGACATTTTGCTGATGAGGGTCACGGTCAACAGTCAAAACGATCGTCCTTTAAGGGCGTTTGGAAAGAGGCAGGTCTTCATTTGTCTGGTGGAGGCGCCACGCACAGAAGCACTGGAGACGCTGCTATGCTAAGCTGCGCAGAAAATTACCAGAAAAATCTTGGAGGGCCGGATCTGGCCCCCGGGCCGCATGTTTGACACCTGTGCTCTAAAGAGTGTTTTTATTACCATCGTGGTATCAGAATCCATATTGTCTGTTCCACATAAATGAATCAGTCTGTCTGTTCAAAGGCTCAGTACTGTTTAAGCCTCTGCTTTTGGTGCTAGACTGGGGTGTGGTCCACCCGGTGCCTGGTAAACAGATGGCTCTGCATCAGGGACGATATCGCATCACCACAGTTATAGATTTTCCTGCATGACCCACAGCTTGTTCGTGTCACAGATTGTGCCTTTTTTATTTTGTGTGGTTTTTGTTATGGCCACAGCAGCTGCTTTACTCCTGGGTTTCCTGTTTTATCTCTTAATACGTTTTGCATAATTTATTCCGTGTTACATTCAGGGGCTCTGTGTTTAGACTATTAGCATCAGAAAGAGCCATAAGGGCCCCATTCACTTTCATTACTCGCCCTCCCCTCTCCTGTTCTCACTGTAAACGTCATCCGTGAGATAAGACAAACCGCAGACATGTTTATCAAACTCCAAAAAAAAAAGAAATGAAAAGAAAAGAAAAAACATGTTTTTTCATGTTTTTTGAATTTTGACTTGGTTTGGTGGGACAGTACCTGTGTATTTTTAGTCTAATCAGAACTACTGTGTAATTTAGACAAGTTTTGACCCTTATTTACGTAAGATTACAGTTACATAAAAAAGGGACGAGTCTGCAAGATTTTTACAAAACCCTAATGACGACTGTTTTAGTGAAACTCATCGTCCAACTTATGCACTTGATATTAAAGCTTTTTCCTTTGCAGCTGGGCGAGTTGTGACGACGTCTGGATCAAAATGTTGAACAAAGAGCTGAAGTACATCCACGACAAAAGTTACCTCCAGAAACACCCCAAAGTACAGCCCAAGATGAGGGCCATCCTGCTCGACTGGCTCCTCGAGGTAAAACCCAAATATTTGCAGTATATATATTAAGTTTGCCATAGGGATCAGACAAAACTTGTTGGCAGTGGGCAGTCAGTGTTTGTCTGCTGTCTTGTTTTTGCCCCCAAAGTGTAAGAGAAAAGTTTACAATGATCAAAAAACATGTGAGAAATACAAGTGGTGACGAATGTGTTTAGACTCACTGATACATGTAGATGAGAGCAGGAAACAGGCCCCTTCCTCAGATGTCTACAAACTGCACTGCTGGCCCAGCTCAGAAGGTTGAAGGTGGAGGTGAGGTCGTTATTTCTCATGGTTTCCGGCTGCTCTCGTGTGTCCTCAGGTGAGCGAGGTCTACAGCCTGCACAGACAGACGGCTTATTTGGCTCAGGACTTTTTCGACCGGTTCATGTTGACTCAGGACGACGTGAACAAAGATTATCTCCAACTCATCGGCATCACCGCCCTGTTCATCGCAGCCAAGATAGAGGTACACGAAATATTGTAATTTTGTCCAATTTCTGAAATGCATTGCTTCCTGCGTCGGTCTGATCATCATTTTTCTCTCGTTCATATTTCCCCAGGAGATTTACCCTCCAAAGATCTTCGAGTTTGCTTATGTCACAGACGGAGCCTGTGACACATGGGACATTCAGAAAACAGAACTGCACATCCTCAAGGTCATTTCAGATATTTATACTTAATACAAAAGTTATGAATGAAACCACGAGTAAATAAACATGAATCATCCCAGATAAAAGCCTGAATGACTCCGTACACACATGAGCAGAGGAGATTTCAGTGCTCTCAACAGTCTGTTGTCACTTAAGCCTCAAATGACTCGTGTAATGAAACATGTTTTACATTTTTATTCTACTTATCCGAGGCTTTAGAGGCTTTATCTGCCACAGCTTATGGACTAATACCTGTTAATACCCACATGTTTAACACTTCCCTCGTATGGATCAGGCACTAGAGGCATTGATGTGTGTGTGACTCATGTTAGACTCATGTTGGTGTGTGTGCTCTCATGTTAGACTCATGTTAGACTCATGTTAGACTCATGTTAGACTCATGTTAGACTCATGTTAGACTCATGTTAGACTCATGTTAGACTCATGTTAGTGTGTGTGCTCTCATGTTAGACTCATGTTAGACTCATGTTAGTGTGTGTGACTCATGTTAGACTCATGTTAGACTCATGTTAGACTCATGTTAGTGTGTGTTGCTCTCATGTTAGACTCATGTTAGACTCATGTTAGACTCATGTTAGTGTGTGTGACTCATGTTAGACTCATGTTAGTGTGTGTGCTCTCATGTTAGACTCATGTTAGACTCATGTTAGACTCATGTTAGACTCATGTTAGTGTGTGTGCTCTCATGTTAGACTCATGTTAGACTCATGTTAGTGTGTGTGCTCTCATGTTAGACTCATGTTAGACTCATGTTAGACTCATGTTAGACTCATGTTAGACTCATGTTAGACTCATGTTAGACTCATGTTGGTGTGTGTGCTCTCATGTTAGACTCATGTTAGACTCATGTTAGACTCATGTTAGACTCATGTTAGACTCATGTTAGACTCATGTTAGACTCATGTTAGACTCATGTTGGTGTGTGTGCTCTCATGTTAGACTCATGTTAGACTCATGTTAGACTCATGTTAGACTCATGTTAGACTCATGTTGGTGTGTGTGCTCTCATGTTAGACTCATGTTAGACTCATGTTAGACTCATGTTAGACTCATGTTAGACTCATGTTGGTGTGTGTGCTCTCATGTTAGACTCATGTTAGACTCATGTTAGTGTGTGTTAGACTCATGTTAGTGTGTGTTGCTCTCATGTTAGACTCATGTTAGACTCATGTTAGTGTGTGTTAGACTCATGTTGGTGTGTGTTGCTCTCATGTTAGACTCATGTTAGACTCATGTTGGTGTGTGTTGCTCTCATGTTTAACACTTCCTCTGCATGTTTCAGGCTCTGGAGTGGAACCTGTGTCCAGAGACGGCGATCTCGTGGCTGAAGCTCTACTGTCAGGTCGAGGCTCAGAGTGACGCGGAGAACTTCCTTGTACCACAGTTTAAACAAGAAACATACATCCAGATAACGCAGGTAAAAACATGTCAGAACCTCCAGAATTTCCTCTGAGCTGCAGAGGCTGCACTAGCGCTGATTCATGATTGGCTGTACGTGCTGGGGTTTAGGGAGTGACCATTTAGATCAGAGAGAGGCATTACTGGATTTCAGTATTGAACTAGCAACCCAAATGAGAGACTCATGTGAGGCTCATTCTGTTTCTGACTGGATGATCATGAGACATACTTGGGGCATCATGTCCAGTGTTTTCGTAACTAAGAAGAAATCACCATTCTAATTGCTATTGCTTAATTCTGTTGATACGTGTCTTGGATTCACTCATTCACTTATTTTGAAGATATATTTCCTCTCAGCTGTTAAACACTTTCCCCCTGAGCTTTTAACCCTGAGCTCTTTCTGTCGTTATATTAACATGTGTGACCTGCTTCTCTCTCTCAGCTGTTAGACCTGTGTGTGATGGACATCGGTGCTCTGGACTTCTCGTACTCTGTTTTGGCGGCTGCAGCGTTCTGTCACTTCTCCTCTTTCGATGTGGTGCACAGAGTCTCAGGTTAGTCTCTATTTTAATTTCACTGAAGAATCAAACCCATCAGCAGACTCATTCTGCTCCCTGACCAACGAGAAAGTTCAAAAAGACAGTATTTCTAGGTCTACAGTCCCTGACAGTCCCTAAAGTCTTGTCTCTTATCCATTTTGTAGAAACAAAAATTTATAACCTGACTTTAAATGAATCGATTGGTTTTAGAAATGTCTCATATTAAAGCTAAAACCTCCCAAATTATGCTCAATATACTAAAATAAATTTGCTTCACTGAAGAAACATTGATCATTTAATGAACACAAAGGTCAGATTTTGGCAGGACAAAAGTCTTGTCTCCTTGTCATATGATGCACCCAGTCCTAGATTCCAGCCTCACCTGTGATCAGTTACTGATCAGTCACTTAGTGGGTGTGTATAAAAAGAACCCCAGCACACCAGACCCTCACATCAACTGCAACTTGACCTCTGACAACCTGCCTAAGATCCACCCTGAGACCAAAGCGTTAATTATCAAGAGGCTGAAGACCAGATCCACTGCTGAGGTGGCTGACACCTTCAATGTGTCTCAGCGTCAAGTACAGAGAATAAGAAAAAGATCTGAAAAGACTGGAGATGTTTTTGACAAGCCCAGGTCCAGCAGACCCCGCAAGACAGCTGCTCGTGAGGACCGTTTGTTGATTCGAAAATCCAAGGCCCCTTTTCCACTGCAGCAGAGCTCCACCAGGCCTGGTCACCTCAAGTCCCTGTGTCAACCAGAACAGTTTGTAGAATTCTGTCTGGAAATGGCCTCCATGGTCGAATCAGTGCACAGAAACCAGCACTAAACAAAAGGCAATTAAAAAACCGTGTGGCATTTGCCAAGGCCCACAGCCTGCTAAAAGGATGGACACTGGAAAAGTGGCAGAAGGTGGATTTCTCAGATGAATCCTCGGTTGAATTACATCACAGCCGCCGCAAATATTGCAGGAGACCTACTGGAGCCCACATGGATCCAAGATTCACCCAGAAAACAGTTAAGTTTGGTGGTGGAAAACTCATGGTCTGGGGTTACATCCAGTATGGGGGTATGTGAGACATTTGCAGGGTGAAGGAAATATCAATATCCTCAAATATCAAGAAGTATTAGCACCTCTTACATTCCCAACCATAAAAGGGGTCACATTTTGCAGCAGGATGGTGCTCCATCACATACTTCTATCTCTACATCAAAGTTCCTCAAGGAGAAGAAGATCAAGGTGCTCCAGGACTGGCCCAGTCACCAGACATGAACATCACTGAGCAGGTCTGGGGTAGAATGAAAGAGGAAGCATGGAAGGAACAACCAAAGAATCTTGATGAACTCTGGAGGCTGTGAGACGCTTTCTTTGCTGTTCCTGATGACTTCATCAACAAACTGTATGAATCATTGTTGAACCACATGGATGAAGTCCTTCAAGCTCATGGAAGTCATACAAGATATTAAATATGGAGCTCACAGCACCACTACTTAATTCACTGACGTTATGCAACAGATTTTTGTATTTGAAGTAAATTATTTGTTCAATTTTCTGTAGGCGACAAAACTTTTGTCTTGCCAAAATCTGAACTTTCTGTGTTCATTAAATGATCAATGTTTCTTCAGTGAAGCAAATTTATTTTAGTATATTGAGCATAATTTGGGAGGTTTTAGCTTTAATATGAGACATTTCTAAAACCAATCGATTCATTTAAAGTCAGGTTATAAACTTTTGTTTCTACAAAATGGATAAGAGACAAGACTTTTGTCAGGGACTGTACATCTAGACAAAAACAGAATCAAAGTGTGACACTGTTTTTGAGTATTGAGTGTGTAAAGTGCTCTGGACTTGTGTATCAAACTGACCCCCTCCTCCCCTCTCTGCTCAGGCCTGTCGTGGGAGACGGTGTCCCCCTGTGTGCGGTGGATGACTCCCTTCATGGAGACCCTGCGTTCAGAACCCCCCCCTCAGCTCAAGTCCTTCCCCAAAGTGAAGCCCGAAGACAGGCACAACATCCAGACCCACGTGGCCTACCTGGATCTGCTGGTGAGTTCATATGCGGTGTACAGAGGTGAACAATGGTACAGAGGAGGCATCAAACAACGGATTTTCTTTCCTTCCATCAGAGAAAAGCACAGGAGCAGCAGTTGAATCGCTTCGACGGCTCCCTCTCTCCTCTTCCCCTCGGCGCCTCCACATTAACGCCTCCGAACAGCGCGGAGAAACCAGCCAATCCCTGAAGAGCTCAAACGCAAACGAGCCAATCAGAAAAGGGGAATCATTCCACTGAGCCAACTGTGGGCGGGAACACACCGAAACCAACCAACCCCAGAGAACCACTCTGGGAAGACTGAAGTTTTGGTTAACACTAAGCTCAGACTAATTATTCTAGTCTAACTTTTATTTGAATTTTTATGTGACCAAAAAGGAGGATTTTAGGTTCACTGCCACAAATTTTACAGTGATAATTTTTCTTTTTATATTTTTGTTACACTTTTATTTTTCAGCCACTTTGCACTGGACTTAAGGAGCCTCCATGACTTTTTTCTGTTCTGTGTTCAGATGTTTCCTGGCCATAAACAGACCTGAAGTTTTCTTTCATTCACACATGTTTAACACACACGTCCTCGAAGTAAAAAAAAAAAAAAATCTGTTCCATCTTTTGATGTCGTGTGGTAATACAGAAGGTGCTCCACTGTGTTTTTAAACTTCATACACCTTCACTAGAATCATTTGGCACATTTTAAGCCCTGGAATTGACAATCTCTGAACTAAAGATAGAAGGAAACGTCACAAGGTGGAACAGAGCGTTTTGAGCTTTGGGTTAAACATTTGTGAGTGAAACGCCACAGCTCCAGGTGTGTTTCTGAGGAGGACGACAGGATCTTTAAATCAACTCTCAACGTGGCTACGTTTAAGTTTTCTGCAAATGAAACCTGGCTGCAGTAGATATTTTCATTTTGTGAAATTCTCCTCACATCTGAAAATGATCTGTAGTATTTTAAACTACAGAAGCATTTCTTTCTGATGTTTTGTGTTTAGTTTGACACAGTCACAGAACACTGCATCAGCAGTACAGTCTGAGGTGTGATGTGAAGTCTCATTCAGTTTGGACAGAGAAATGATCAACTTTTTGGGTTAAATTCTGAAATTTTGTACCGAGTAACGCAGTGGACTTTATGCGTAACTTTTGGAAGTCTAAAACAAACTACTAAGAATTTGAAAATGTCACTTATCCTTAACAAATGCCCAAC
This sequence comes from Odontamblyopus rebecca, assembly GCA_030686955.1. NCBI lineage: Eukaryota > Metazoa > Chordata > Actinopteri > Gobiiformes > Gobiidae > Odontamblyopus > Odontamblyopus rebecca. The sequence continues at coordinate 2,092,756 of CM060657.1, read as the reverse complement.
AGTTTATAAAAAGGGGCAGCAGCTTCATTTTTCTACGAGCAATTTATTTAATTTCAGTTTTAGAGTTTAATTTGGACCAATTTCAATTTGAACGTATGAATCCAAACGGTGTATAATAAAATACCAGTATATCTCATAAGAACGAGGGATACACCGATCAAGCTTTTTCTGGTCTGATCCTGATGTTGGTACCAGAGCAGAGACTGAATAGACCATTTCCTTCAAACACAAACAGCATATGATAAAAAAATATCCAAATGTGTTTTGTAACTGAATTTATCATTTGAAGTGACTCGTGGCTAATGTTGGTCCAAAAATGCACATCCACATTGACCAAAACAGGATATCGGCTGCATAAACATCTTGGAACCGATACCTGATCCATTTCAGTGCATCCCCCAGATCCCCAGAAAGTGGTGTAGTTTAAAGCAACACTGTAACTTTTCTGGCAGAGTTCCCCTATCTGCTTGTCTCCATGGAGATGCTTTGTCTGGCATGTTCCACTGAATGGTATTAACTTCCTAAGGGCCAAGTGACGGGTCAGAGGAGCTGTCCTGAGTGCTGATGTCGTCTCTCAGGGACTAAACACACTCTGGACTGGAAATGATAGGAGCATATTTATGAAATGAGCTTTTGACTTTGGAGCTGTAGGAACAACTCGAATCCTGTGAAACTTGACTTGCGTAGGTAAAGTTATCTACAAATGTGTAAAGTTGTGTTTTGTATGACGTGTGAGGTATTTATTGTGTTATAAATTTTAAAATATTCAATTTCAGCTGGAGGCATTTGTCCACTTTGTGCCTTTTCCTCGTTTCCACCAGAACGCCTCAGTGAAACCATGTCGACTCAAATCTGTATCTGTAAATAAATCTACTAAAGTGTATTTTCTTTATAACGAATTCTTTTAATAAAATGATCTGAACAGAAAATTGCTGGTCTTTTTTTTACCTCTGAATATTTGTTTAGTAAATGGAAGTGAATCGCAGAATTGACATTTTGGTGTTTTTTTTTTATCATTCCCTTGTCAAAAAGAGGTTTTAGATGTCAGCCATGCATGTTTGAGTCATTTAGTGATCTCTCCCATTCCCTGTGTGAACCCTCCTTATGGTTTAAACTAAACTGAAACTTATTAAAACACGTTAATATGTTGGCAAATAAAGCATTTTCAAAAGTTTGGCAACTCTAGATAAATGTGCAGCTTTCTGGTCAAACGTGTCTGAATTGAAGCTTGTGCTGCCTTCAGGGGCCTCTGCAGGTTCCAGTAGTTGGTGACATCACTCAGCACTGCCCTGACCACAGACGAGTGTTTCTGGCTGCAGGGGCGGAGTTTGAAGCGTGGTTACCTGTTAGACCAATAGCACTGTTACACCTCCAGACCCCACCCCTCCCCTAGTTTCATTCAGATGCCCTTCCAGAATTCACACATGACATGATCCTTTATCCAAGTTCAGGGCCGGTGTCCTGTCGCACATGTGCACAGGCCCCAAGTGCTGTTACAGTTTAAATATCACCGATTTAAGTGGAGGAACAAGTCACATTTTTAAAGTGTTTGGGTTTTAATGTTTTGACCAGTTAAATATGTAAAGCAACGACGATTTGCGTTCGATGATTGAATCGTTTGGATTTAACTTTTGATTTGATCATTTTCATTACATCATATTTTATTTTGTTTATTTTTGTTTTCCATGTGTAGAATTAGAAATAGATTGTAACTTTCTAAAATATCACTATTTTATAATAGGAAATTCACATTGTATTCACATATTAGTGTTAAATATTATATATAGTGAAGAAAAATGTCAAAATGAATAAAGTTTGAAGTTATATGCATTATGTTATTATGAAACACAGTGAACTTAAATATGCAATGATGATGTGTTTACTTAAAATTGTAGTTATGTTGTATCTTTAACTATATGTTGGATTTCTGTGCTTTGCAATATTGTGTGCACTGTTGACAGAAGACTCACAGGGGTCTCTGGAATGTGGGCCCCATGGGCCCCGTGCATTGAGGAGGAGAGAGGGACCAGGTCGAAGATGGGGTGAAACATCCATATATGGGACAGAGAAGCAGTGAAGAAGCTGGTGGAACTTCATTAACATAAATACTGCATATTCATAATCTTTCATGTAAAAGGGTCGAAGGGAGAGACAGTCGTTCATCTTTAACATCAGGGCGACGTGGACCCCAGCGCGCTGTACACTCTATTAGATTCTGGAGACGGGACAGGAGGATGGAGTGGGTGATTGTGTCGAAAGCTGCTGTAAGGTCCAGGAGGATGAGGATGTTGGAGTGGCCAGAGTCTGAGGAGAGGAGGAGATCGTTGGTGATTTTGAGTAGGGCTGTTTCTGTGCTGTGGCGTGTGCGGAAACCGGACTGAAATGGTTCAAACAGACTGTTGGAGTTGAGATGGGATTTGAGTTGGGCAGCTACGACACGCTCCAGGATTTTTGACAGTAAGGGGAGGTTGGAGATGGGACGGACGTTTGCGAGGTTCTCGGGGTCAAGGCCAGGTTTTTTCAGGATGGGGGTGATGGCAGCCAGCTCGAGAGACTGCGGGACAGAACCAGAGATGAGTGAGGAATTGATGATAGGTGTGATCAGGGGGGAGATGATTGGGAGACAGCCTTTTATGAGAGCGGAGGGGATCCAGGGAGCAGGTGGGGGTTTTCATTGTTGACAGGAGTTTAGGAAGATCAGTTGGAGAAATGAGGGAGAAATCGGAAAGTTGCTGAATGGGGCTGGTGGAAAAGTGCTCAGGCGGGGGATCTGTGGGGGAACTGTAAATGGTATTGATTTTGGATTGAAAGTACGACAGGAATGTGTTACATTTGTTGACTCTAAAAGATGAAGAGGTGCTGTCAGAAGGTTTGAGGAGTTTGTTTATAGTGGAAAACTGGGTTTTGGGGTTATTGGAGCCAGAATGAATGAGGTTGGAGTAGTAGTTGGACCAGGCTGCGTTGAGGGCATCTTTGTATTACTGGAGGTGGTCTGTATAGGCTTGAAGATGGACAGTTAAACCAGATTTTTTGTGCAGTCTCTCAAGCTGGCATTTACGGGACATCATTTTAGGGCTGAAACGATTCATCGAGTTAATCGATTAGAAAAATGCCTCTAAACCAGAACTAACACCAGGACTAAAACCAGGTCTAAACCAGGTCTAAGACAGGTCTAAACCAGATCTAAAACCAGGACTAATCCAGGTCTAAAACCAAACAGGAATTTGCAGGAGTTTGTTGCTACATTTATGTAGTTTTAAAAATCATGACAATATCAAGTAATCCAAAGTAATCAGATTACGTTACTGACTTTAAGTAATTTAATTGATTACATCACAAACTACATTTTGGGGAATGTAATCTGTAATCTGTAGGGGATTACATTTTAAAAGTCACCTTCTCCACACTGATGCTACAACATCTAAACAGAACCGTACATTACATCAAGTGGAAAAGAAACCGTGAGGTGAGTCGACCTGAGCCCAGCGATAATTACGTTTTTCATGTCCAAAACACGTGGATCTGTCAGTGCAGGTGGTGTGGACTTAACATGTGCAAAGGAGACACGACAATAACAAACGATTACTCGATTATTCAAACAAAATAATCGACAGAATAATCGATTACTGTAATAATCGATAGCTGCAGCCCTACTTCATTTGATGGGGTTCAGGGGTGCACCAGGGCGCTGTGTGAGTAAATGTGACAGTTTAAGTTTTAAGGGGAGCTAGCGAATCAAGACAGAAGGAAAGAGTGTTGCTGTAATGGTTAACAAGTTCAGAGGGATTGTCGGAATGTGGGGGAGGTGATCAATTTAGTGACAGGTGAGGATGAAAGAGCAGAAGGGGAGGCGGATTTAAGGTTACGGAATGATATTGTGCGTTTAGTTTTTGGAACGGGGAGAGGGATGTCAGTGTCCAGTGTGATTGCCAGGTGGTCAGATATATAGAGATTATGGCTGGAGAGTTTGGGAGACCAGAAGTGCAGACAAGATCAAGTATGTGTCCGTGGGTATGCGTTGGGAAATTGACATGTTGAGTGATATTGTAGCAGTGAAGTAGGTCCATAAAATCAGCAGCAGGTTTGGAGTTAGGGTTGTCTATGTGGAGGTTGAAATCACCAAGGAGCAGGATGGATTGAGAGACGGCAAAGAGCTGGGTCAGAAAATCTGTGAAGTCAAACAAGAAGGAGGGGTTTGGTTTGGGAGGGCGATAAATTATTGCAGTGACTAAAGGAGTGGGGCCAGGCAGTTTAAAAACAGTGAATTCAAATGAGTGGATAGATGGAAGGGAGATGGGAGTGATTTTATTGTTTTTCCTGTAAATTACTGCAGTTCCTCCGCCCCACCTTTCGGGGCGAGGGGTTTCAGTGTAAGTGTAACCGGGGGGTGTGGTCTGATTAAGTAAGAAATAGTCCAGGCATTTGTGCCATGTTTCAACTAAACAGAGAAAATCCAGGTTATTGTCAGAAATGTTTTCATGTAAGATGAGACTTTTGCAGTTGAGGGAGCGAGTGTTGAGGAGAGAGAGTTTGAGATGTTGCTGTGTGGTGATTGGCTGTGAGGACGGAGAGACAGGGCGGAGATTGGCTGGATTCATGTGGGGTTTGTTGTGATGACGTGAGGAGGAGACAGGTGAGCGATGAGACCAGAGTGACGGGATGGCGTTAGGAGATGAAATGTTGTAGGTGTAGATACGACCAGAGCCTCTGTGTGGAGGACGGCAGGAGTAATCCAACATGTTGGAGAGTGTCAGTGCAGGACGGGCGGCGGTGGCTGTTGAGTCGGCGAAGAGCGGAGGCAGATAGGGCTGCGTGGAGACATGCTGTGAATCCAGGCCTTAGAGAAAGTGAATTAAAGGAGGCTACCACCAGACAGTTGCCTAAACCATTACACTTGGGGGGCTCATGGTGAAACAGGGACACCACAAGGAGCTAGAAGTAAAGAGCATAAAATTTAATATCATAAATTAACACCAGATGAGGAAGGATCAGAGGAAGAGGGACGGACAGACAGAAAAAGTTTAGGGGAGTTGGAGGAAAGCACCTTAAAGGAAATAAGGAACTTAAGTTTCAATTGTGAAAGATAGGAAAACGTTTGTTGGATCAAAATACAGCTAATAAAGAGCACCTTGAGGAAAGGAAAAGAAAGGAAAGGAGACAGGAAAAAAAATTCATGGTCATATTAAGCCTTTTTTGCCAATAATTAATTGGGATGAGGATGGCTCAGGAGAGAGTTGTGGTGAATATGGAGGAGGTCATACATTGATTGATTTAGAGACAAGTCTGTTGTAAAACAAAGAACACATTTTGATATCTTTGGAACAAAAGGTTTATTTTATTTGAAGGAGTCCAAGATTAGTACTGGATTAGTCCGTGTTTAGTCCTGGTTTAGTACTTGGCCCATCCCAGTATATTTTGGTACAGTTAGGTTTAGTCCCCTCACTTTAGCCCTGGTCTAGTCCTGCATTAATCCTGTAGCTTCTGATTCTGTCCTGGTCTTGGTCCAGTCCCAGTTTAGTCCTGGTTTAGACACTTCCATTTACATGTATCATTATAACATGCCCTGAATCAGCATATGAAGCACTAACTCTTAAATATTAAGCATATTCTGGTTTAATTCATCAACACCACCAATCAGAATTCTAAGACCCAGTTCAACTTGGTTCACCCTGGTTCACAGTAAGTCCTGGTTTAGTCCTTGTTCAGACCTGGTGTAGTCCTGGTTTAGTAGTGCTTAGTACCATCAGCCCAGTTAGGATCCTCCAAACGGCTTTCAAAGTGTGGAGCAGAGGACGAGCCACAAACAATGAGAGAAAACCTCCAGAGACCAGGAACAGCCAGGAGCATCTGAGCAGAGAGGACCACTGTTAGTACTGCTACTATTATTAATACTGCTGCTGCTGCTGCTGCTGCTGCTACTGCTGCTGCTGCTGCTACTGCTGCTGCTACTGCTGCTGCTGCTGCTGCTACTGCTACATTATTCTTTCCCTCCACACTCAGTGGTGGTAAGATACTACTACTCTAAGATACTACTAGAGTAGTCACAGCTGCCCTGGGACAGACTGACAGAAGTGATGCTGCCAATCTGTGCCATGGGACCCTCCGACCACCACACATCTCATTCATACAAGACAGTTTAATGAAGTGTCTTGCCCAAGAACACAGGCACATTTTGCACTAGAGCCAGTGCTGTCCCTGTGGGTGCTGTCCTGACCAGGCCCGGCTCTGCTTCAGGCCACAGCTCAGAATAACTAACAGACTTAAAGCTTGTCTTACCGCAAGGTGGTGAGCCCCCAGGCTTGGTGGCTAGGTGTTTTCTATAACTGCGCATAACTTTCTAACCAGGTTGTGTTGTTGGAGGTGGATATGAGCGGTGTGTCAGGTTGTGTTGTTGGTGCTGGTGTGAGCGGTGTGTCAGGTTGTGTTGTTGGTGCTGGTGTGAGCGGTGTGTCAGGTTGTGTTGTTGGGGTTAGGTGTGAGCGGTGTATCAGGTTGTGTTGTTGGGGTTAGGTGAGTCCAAAAATATGAGTCCAAAAATGCGCAGTACTGGGAACAGCAAAGATACTGCGCAGAACTCTCAAGCTCCCAGGCCTCTGGTAGAGGACCCGAGCTGATGAGGGTGAGAGACCAACCACTGTGGAAGGTGAAAAACACGTTTTTGTTTTTTTAATAATATATAGCCTATACATAATACATATATTTATAATATATATTTATAATTTTGGCCTATGCAGCCCCCAAAAACCACCAGCCGCCACTGAGACACATAAAGAGGTACTCACAGTGACAGATAGGGGGCTTGCTCGCTGCGTCTGGACCGAACACACAGTACAGTGGAGACGGGCCGGCCACAGCGCCACCTGCTGCCTGCTACACTGCAATACACCACAGAGAAGAGAGTCATGAGGGGGCAGTGGGAGGGCATCAGGATAAAAACCTGTGACCAGCTCAGTGAGTACAGCCCCAAGTAAATACTATAGAGACACAGATGCTAATAGCTTTGTTTTCCAACATGACCAATCATCACACTACTTTTCCATGAGGTCTGGACCGGGTTCAGATGTATCATGGTTTATTATGAGGACTCTGCGAGGGTCTGGGGGTGTAGTTGGCTTCTGGGTGTGGGGTAGTACCAGGTGTTAGGGTTCGGGTGTGTGGGGTATTACCAGGGGTCCGGGGGGTAGCTGGCCAGGCTCCCGTTGAGGATGAAGCTGGAGGATCCGCCTCCGTCCAAGTTCACAGCGTTTATGACTCCGTTCTGCTTCAGGAAGTTGGCCACCTCCCACAGACTCATCCTGCACACAGAACCACACTGTTCTATTACAGCACAGAAACCAGACAACTGAACAAAAAAATTGCTGCATTTGGACATAAATGTCTCACTTTCTGGAATAACTTGGAGAGAGAATTAATTTTGCAGCCAGAACCACACACTTTGACAAAACTTTACAAAGATGAGTGGATCTGGAGATGTCTCCTAGTTCATGATTCAGAGTGTGTGATTGCCAGGCGAATTAACCAATCAGAGGGACGCATGCTTTGTTTGTGTCAAAACAAACATGGATGCTTACACATAAAAACAGAAAAAAGCAACATAAAGGACTGAGAAACTGCTTTGTTCAGCAATCGAAGCACCAAATGATGAAGTATATCAAGGAAAAGATGTTATATATTTTGTTCCGCATGTTATGAGAATTTTGGAGATGTCTAAAAATGAGAAGCTCTGATTGGACCGGCTGAAGTTTGGACAGAGGTTTTTCATGAAGGAGGTTTACAGAATGTGGAAGAGACTGGCTGGACAGGCAGAGAGATATGATCTGAAATGCAGACAATCATGCATTCATAAAGGAGAAAAAATAGCTTATGCTTACAGCCAAACCAGCTGGTTGGATGGGAGCAGAAAAAAGGTTAGCTCAATAAAATACAGACTAAATTGGTTTGGTCATGTTGTGCACATGGAGAGTCAAAAACCAGCGCTCAATACACGGCAGAAGGAGGAGAACGAGGGAGATGTGGACCACCAGAAACCTGGGAAGAAGTTGGCAGGGGCTGGAAGGCGCACAGCTATTGAGGAGTAAGTTAACATTATTCCTTCACTCTACACTTGGTGACAGGTAACCCGACGTCCCCACTGACCCAGGACAGTCCCAGGTTTGAGGCCCGTGTCCCTTGTAACAGCAGATTTATACAAAACCACAGATTTGTCCCAGTTTTATACATGAATGTCCCAGGGGTTCCTAGTTTTGACCAATCTGATCCCTTTAACAGTAAAGAGGGGAATAGACTGTCATTTGTTTACCAAAAATACAGAAAAATAAATGTAGTCATTTGCAAGTGACAATGTCGCGCGCTCATTTCACAATTTTCTTTAAACCAATTATCTCAGTCAGAGTCTGTCCCAGGTTAGAACTTTGAATATCTGCTCACCCTATGGTAAGATACTAGCCTGGAGCAGACTGACAGACTGACAGAAATGAGGCTGCCAATCTGCGCCACACACTCTCATATGAGGCAATGTGGGTGAAGTTAATTAATTAATTAATCATTGCATTTATATAGTGCCTTTCATGACACCCAAAGCGCTCTACAGTTCATTTATTCGCTCCACACTCAGTGGTGGTGCTACTATTGCAGCCACAGCTGCCCTGGGGCAGACTGACTGAAGCGAGGCTGCCAAACTGCGCCATCGGCCCCTCCGACCACCACCACTCATGCACACACAACTTTTATACTAGGCAATGTGGGTGAAGTGCCTTGCCTAAGGACACAACAACAGTTTTTGCGACTGGCGCCCCCCTGTGGCTCCTGGAATTCCCAGTGGTCTCCCATCCAAGTACTGACCAGCTGAGCTTCTGAGATCTGACGGGATCTGGCTTTGACAAGCCGGTAAGACCACAAGTGTCTTGCCAAAGGATACAACCACAGTTTCTTTGAGTGTCTGACCCTCTGTGCAGCGTCTCTCCGTCGTTTTGGAAAATCACCACGCTCCCGTTAGCATCGTGTCCGACAGCCGTCCTTGCCGAGAGCATGTCTGCGAAGTCTCGGAACAGCTCCACTGGGACACACCGGGAAGGGGGGGGCAGCAGGAGGACACGGGGACATCATTAGGACGTGATATTTAACATGGGCTTCCGAGTGTGCAGGACGTACTGGACTGGTTCTGGTCGCTCTCCACCTGCAGACTTTGGTTGATATAAACATGTCCGTCTCTCAGGAGCCACACGACTCCACTGACCAACTGCACAAAAGGGTTCCTCTGGTCCAGAACCTCCTCCTCAGAAAGATACCTGCAACACAGAAGAGAAGAGAGGAGAGATGAGGAGAGAAGAGAGGGGAGGAGAGCGAAGAGAGGATGAGAGGGGAGGAGAAAAAAGGGGAGGAGAGAGAGGAGAGGAGAGCGAAGAGAGGATGAGAGGGGAGGAGAAAAAAGGGGAGGAGAGGACAGAAGAGAGGAGAGAGAGAAGTGATGAAAGCGTAGAGGAGACAGAGAAGAGAAGAGAGGAGGAGAGAAGAGAGGGGAGAGGAGAGGAAAGGGGAGGAGAGAGAGGAGAGGAGGAGGAGAGGGCAGAAGAGAGGAGAGAGAGAAGAGATGAGAGAGTAAAGGAGACAGAGAAAAGAAGAGAGGAGGAGAGAAGAGAGGGGAGAGGGGAGGAGAGGAAAGGGGAGGAGAGAGAGGAGAGGAGGAGGAGGAGAGGACAGAAGAGAGGAGAGAGTAGAGGAGACCGAGAAGAGAAGAGAGGATAGGAGAGAAGAGAGGAGAGAGGAGAGGAGAAGAAAGGGGAGGAGAGAAAAGAGGAGAGAGAGGAGGAGAGAAGAGGAGAGAGGAGGAGAGAAAAGTGGAGAGAGGTTTCCGAGTTTTTCTAAGGTTTTCTGACTTTCCGGCTTTAAGGTTTGCACCAAGCTCTCCAGCTCTGAGTCTATGGAAAAGTTCTTCCAGAGCTTTGAACCAGAGCTCAAGTGTAAACGTGATGTTAGCTCCACTCACCCGAACACGAGGGTGCCGTCTCTCCTGATCCCAAACTGAGCGTTCAGGACTCCGGAGCTCCTCACCAGTCTCCCTTCACTCACCACGTTCCCCAGACACTGGCCTGTGGTGGCGTTATAGAAGCCCGCGTTCACCGCCACCTCACAGCCACCGGAGAGCGCTGTCTGAGCGGCGGGGACGAGCAGCCGGAGCCCACAGCCCCCTCCTCCTCCAGGCTCCAGCACCGAGAGGATCCTCAGGGGGTCCCTCACCACCGCCATACGACCTGCAGCAGAGAGGGGGCGCTGTCAAACTGATCGTGGCAAGCAGTTAAACAAAGCTGTCAATCCTATGTCTTTTAAGATGTAATATAAGTCTACTCTGTAAGAGATACTTTGCCACTGATCTGAATCTAAGCTTTGTTTTAACGCAGTCTTACCACAACTGACTTAGCTGGAACTGCAACAGGTGATCTGATTTGTGCTGTTAAACAAGTCCCTCTTAAAGAACATTACAATCACAAGCTAGCTAGCACTAGCCAACAGTTTTTCAGAGAGTCAAACTAAACAGGACCACGAGCACTCGGACCGATCACAGGCTCCTCAGAATGTGTTGTATAAATCTATTTTATATTTTATCTATCTTTTTTGGTGTTTAGTGTTTGCTGCTGTGTGCGGTATATCACCATGGTAACTGATAAGCATTCTGCCATAGACATACATGTAGAACACCACTTAACACATCAATACAGTATCAATACAGTAGTCAGACTGCACAAAGACTGGAAGTATTTGTACTGGCGACAGACCAGGAGACATGGTGGCAGAGTGGTTAGCCTTGTTAGCTGTTAAGACGGCGCAAATTATTCTTAATATATAAACTGTGTAATTCAATTTTGGCCTCACAGTTTTGGATGTATTTCATCTCATATTTTAGTTGCCATTCTAATACTGCTTTTTGGTGAGTTTCATCTGTCTAGTCTCACTGTAAACTGAGGAAAAAATCTCATAAGGCCATGTTTCAGATATGTGCATAACCTTGTGGTAATTTTGTCTAGTGAGATCTTGTCTCATCGCTATTAAATGTCCTTAAAAATCTGCCATCATTTCTTCTTGTTTCCATCGTGTTTCTACAGGTGAGTGCGCCTCAGTCAGAACTAGAGCAGTGATGTGAGGATGTGCAGAGCATGGCCTGATCCTCCATGTGACCTGCAGGGCCTATGGAGGAGTGTGGTGCATGAGGACCGGGCTAACCACTCTGCCACAGTGCAGCAGTGTAGTGTCTGACCATAGACGTAGCGCCCCCTGCTGGGCTCATAGATGAAGGTGTGAGCAGAGGTGGGGCTGTGGTGTGAGGAGGAGGGCCAGGAGCTGAAGGGGAGCTCTGAGGGGAGCGGGGGCAGAGTCTCTCTGCAGCACAACAAATACAGAGGGTTACACACAGTCTGCACTTGGATTTTACAACAGTGTTTCACATTTCAGACCTTCTCACGTTCACACACACATTACACACACACAGCTTTGGTTTGAACAGCTGAAGCTCTGTTCTGTACTTCGGTTCAGGAGGTAGTGACTTCTATAGTTTACCATCCTGACATGAAAAGCTGACTGTCCAGATGTGCTGGTGCAGTGTCGGGTGGACAGCTCCTGGAGACTCTGGTGTTGGTTTGTCTCACGGTGTGGTACGGCTCTTGCACCGTGTCCTGCAAAAAGACTCTGCAGCGCATCGTCAGAGCAGCTGAGAGGATCATCGGTGTCCCTCTCTGCCCTCTACAGGACATTTATCACTCCCGCCTCACCCGCAAAGCCATCAGGATTGCAGGTGACCCCACCCACCCATCTCACAGCCTCTTCAGCCCGCTGCCATCAGGGAGGAGACTGCGGAGCCTCCAGGCTAGAACCAGCAGACTCCGGGACAGTTCCTTCCACCAGGCTGTCAGAGGACTTAACTCTCTCCCTGCCCTACCCCCACTTTTCCCCTCTGCCCCCCCTCGGCCCCGTCACCTACTAAGAACACTGCGAACTCTGATGCACTACCTCACTTTTTACATTATATGGACAGTGACTGTTATTCATACATTTTAGCACTACCTCACTTTTTATCTGTAAATATTGTTTTGTCTATTGTGTCTGTTTACTTTGGTTACTTGAGTGTTTGCACATTTTTGTCTTGTTTGCACATTTGTTTTATACTTGAATTTTTTTCATTGGAATGTTTTTAATGTTTGCACTGAGGTGGGAGAGGACAGCAATTTCATCTGTGCTATATATATTTTGTATGTATATGCACATGTGACAATAAAGGAAATTGAATTGAATTGAATTAAATGCCCTCAGTGGCCCTGGTGTGAGATTATAAATGCATTTCAATAGTAGTTTAACAGAATATCATTTATTAAAGCTTTTGAAGTCCATTGCAGTGGTGTTTTCTGGTCCATCACTTTTAAGTTTGAGTAACCTGAATGAAGAGAGGACAGTACATGTGTGGAAAGATGAAGCTGCTGAAACTGTGAAACATCTACATATCATCCACTGCAAATATGATCTGATCTGGCCAAGATTTTCAAACTTATATCAAGTTATTCATCTTGTTTTCAGATTTATTCTCTACTTAAAAGTTCTGAGACGGCTTCATCCTCGTCTGGAGTCGATTATTTTAAGAAAACTTGTCAAGTAAAATCTTGTTGCCTGAACAGATCCTTTCACTACTTTTAAGTCATTTTAAGTAAAGTGTTTATATTGTAAATTTCGGTCAAGCTTTTTGCTGTGTATCATTTATTTTGATGAGACACACACACACACACACACACACACACACACACACACACACACACACACACACACACACACACGCACACACACACACACGCACACACACACACACACACACACACACACACACACACGCACACACACACAGACACACACACAGACAGACACACACGCGCACACACACACACACGCGCACACACACGCACACACAAACACACGCACACACACACACACACAAACACACACACACACACACGCACACACACAGACACACGCACACACACACACACACAGACAGACGCACGCACACACACACACACACACACACACACACACACACACACACGCACACACACAGACACACGCACACACACACACACACAGACAGACGCACGCACACACACACACACACACACACACAGACACAGACACACACATACACACGCACGCACACACACACACAGACAGACGCACACACATACACACACGCACACACACACACACACACACACTCACACACACACACACACACACACACGCACGCACACAGACACACACACACACACACACACACACACACACACACACACACACACACACACACACACACACACACTTTATCGTCTATTGCTCCAACTTGATCTAAGGTAGGCCTTAATCAAGACTAAACCAGAACTAAACCAAGACTTAATCAAGACTAAACCAGAACTAAACCAAAACTAAACTAAGACTAAACCAGGACTTAACCAGGACTAAACCAAGACTAATGTTAGGATAAATAACTAGGTTGAGCTATTCTGCTATATTTCATTATTGTACTGAGGTCATGTGAAGATAAAGGCTCTGATCACAGCTGTGAGACTCACAGACTCACTGTGTGTCAAGACAAATGTCTGATATTCAAATCTATCTAACAGCAAACTAACTAAACAGGACCAGAACTACTGACAGGGCTGATGTCAGGACTTGTTCCCAGAAAACACCCGGATGGAGTCTGACTGGACTGTGTGAGGTGCCAAGAGGCCTAAACCACAGTCTCCTCCCACTATAGTTTGCGTATAAAAATCATTGTATAGGCGTAAATATTCTCTGCAGGGGAAAGTCAGTGTGGTGGAAAACTTTTACTTTGTTTTCTATTGTGATCTATTTAAGCTAAAGAATGTATTTTATGGGTTTAGATACTGTTCACTAACAACTGCTGAAGCATTTCTGTGTTCCTGTCACATGTGATGGTGGAATCTGTCCCTGGAGTATCTCAGGACCGGACTCTCTGCTCTGTCTTTATCCAGTGGTTTTAAAACAACAAGCTGTTGCTTTGCTTATTCTCATCATTTAGAACAGTGAGATCCTTGGGGCTAATCTGCTCGATGCTCAGCTGAACCAGACCTGTAGTCTGTGTTTGGAGCTTGTTTAGATCTGCTGCAGTATGTTTTACCTCATGTTGATGTTATGATGTTTGTCGACTCTATAAGAAGCCTGTTTTTGTTTTTCCGTTCATTCAGATTAGGGAGAGACAGACCTTGCGTGAGGGACAGGTTTCTTTTTCATCCATCCATCTTCTCCCGCTTAATCCAGCTGGGTCGTGGGGGCAGTTTGCTGCCCAATACTCAATACTTTCTTTTTCACTTTCTCTGTAATTGTGCACACAATTGCTTTAATAAATCCAGACTCTTTGATTGAAGTCAACGTCTCTCCAGTTTTTATTCTTCTCACCACGAGCCCGAGGAAATCTTGACAGTGGAGAATCCACATTTTGGGCCTCGGCCAGGCTCAACAGGGCGAAGCGTGACTGGCTGTGGCTGATCTTATAATGAAATCAGGTAAAGCCACACTTGACATTTTCACATTATAACATGAATATATCATGAAACAACGTGATAATTTCATATCACAAAGTAATGTGATAATTTCACATTATAACGGGAAAATACCACATCAAAACTTTCATGTTTTAACATGATAATTATTACGTTATAAAGTGAAACTGGCCACACCGGTTTGTCAAAGTCTGATCCCGTCAGATCTCAGAGGCTCAGCAGGGCCTGGTCAGTACTTGGATGGAGACACTGGGAACTCCAGGTGCCACAGGGGGGCGCCAGACACGCTGTGTCCTTAGGCAAGACACTTCACCCACACTGCCTAATATGAAAGTGGTGTGTGTGTGAGTGGTGGTGGTGGTCGGAGGGGCCGATGGTGCAGATTGAAGCCTCGCTTCCGTCAGTCTGCCCCAGGGCAGCTGTGGCTACAATAGCAGCACCACCACCAGGTCTGGAGTGAATGAAGAATGAACTGTAAAGCACTTTGGGTGTCATGAAAGGCGCTATATAAATATAATGATTAATTAATAATAATAATTAACTATCACATTATTTCGTGATATTAAATTATCACGTTATTTCATGATATATTCACGTTATAACATGAAAACATCCATTCATTCGTCTTCTCCCGCTTTATCCAGCTGGGTCGTGGGGGCAGCAGTTCACCGCCCAGTCCTCTGACCCCCCATAAACCCGTCTGTGAGTGGAGCCCACAGGAGGGAATGTGAAAACATCAAGTAGGTTTTACGTGATCTCATTATAAGATCAGCCACAGACAGTGACGACGTCTCTGCTGTTTTCGCTTTTATTTCCTTCTTGTCATGAGGCACTGGGAAATATTAACCTCTTATAGGACGGATGGGATTCAAGTAAGTATGTTGCCTATGGCAACGCTACGGAGGCGACTGAAATTGTTGGGGTTGTTCAGGCGGAAATGAAATAGCAAAAAGTATTTGTGGCGGATCCGCTGAACAGACCGCATCAGAGTCCCCGGCACCGCGGCGGATTAGTTGCGGTGTGTGGAGACGCAGTGGGTCTTGCTGTGTCGCTTGTCAGCAATAGGCTATTAGCAGAACATCAATGAATTTTAATAATGGCAAATACAGTGAACGGTTTTACCATTTACTTGCAATTAAATCCACGGACATCAAGTGGGTGATTCTTTTTACTACACCGATAACGTCGATATAAAGTCAAAGGCATCTGAACCGGGTCAGCCATGGATCCATTCATTAATACTACACATACACCAACTGTAGTATTAAATGCGCGTTCACTGTGCGTATATAAACTGATTTAGCTGCGGTTCCTCTGTATAACAGCAGGTTGCCCAACATTAGGGTTAGTCGACAGTCATAAAGCGAATACGGGACAAACACGCAGCGGATCCGCTGAGCGGACTGACTGTGGGGTGGACTTGCCAGACCGAGACCGGATCCGCTGCAGATCCCTCTGCTCGTAGGGAAGCCCAGTCTGACGTGCTGGAAGTTGCTCTCTTCCTGCACGAGCATCTACACCAATACAGCCTGTTGTATGGCTACAGATTCATGCATCTGAAATGCATCCAAGCTGGAGCGGGACTTGGCTGTGGCTGATCATCCAGGCTAATGAAATCACGTAAAACCACACTTGACGTTTTCACGTTATAACGTGAACATATCATGAAATAAAGTGAGAAATGCCTATCACGAAATAACGTGATAATTTCACATTATAACGTGAAAGTTTTCACGTAATTACGTGAAACTGAGCCGAAAAATATTTTGGGGAGTGATAGCAATACGCCACCGTACAATGCGCCACCGTAGGACTTTATTTCTGTTTCAAAGTGTATTTTTGTCTCGCAGAAACTAACGAACACGCAAAAGAAAACCTGGTTTTCTTTAAACTAAACCAGGACTAAACCAAGACTAAACTAAGACTAAACAGGACTAAAATAAGACTAAACCAGGACTAAACCAAGACTAAATCAGGATTTATCCAAGACGAAACTAATACTAAACCAAGACTAAACTAAGACTAAACCAGGACTTAACCAAGACTAAACCAAAACTAAACCAGGACTGAACCAGGACTTAACCAAGACGAAACTAAGACTAAACCAAGACTAAACTAAGACTAAACAGGACGAAACTAATACTAAACCAGGACTAAACTAATACTAAACCAAGACTAAACTAAGACTAAACCAGGACTTAACCAAGACTAAACCAAAACTAAACCAGGATTTAAGCAAGACTACACCAGGGCTAAACCAGGATTAAACCAGAAGTAAACTAAGTCTAAACCAAGATTTACCCAAACCAAGACTAAACCAGGAATAAACCAGGACTAAATTTAAGACTAAACCAGAACTAAACCAGGTCTAACCTAAAACTAAACCAGGACTTAACTATACCCAGACTGAACCAGGACTAACCGGGATTAAGATGGACAATAACTAAACTGGATTAAGTCCTAAAGATCACGTCTCTCACCTGGTCACGTCGATCCCACACATGCAGCACGCGCACAGCATCACGAGCCCAAACCACCACATGTCCTTTTTTTTTTTTTTACTTTTATGGAGCCGAACTTGAACCTTACAGGGACGAACTGCACCGACTTCTGGGAGTCTGGATCCGGCCCCGATGCGCTCTCTTATCGTAGTTTAGAGGACAGGTCGGACCGGTCCTGGAATGCGACTGCAACCAAACGTGACAATCAGGGACTTGGACGGGAATTTGGAGGGACTGTTGCTCTGACATAAAGAAAGGGCGCACGGTGTAATAAAATATAATTCGTTTTCGGCACGGTGGCTGAGTGGCAACACTCAAGCCTCACAGCAAGAAGGTTGCGGGTTCGATCCCTGGGTCGCCCGGGCCTTTCTTTGTGGAGTTTGCATGTTCCTCCCCGTGTCTGGATGGGTTTCTATGAACTAACATCAAGGACCATGACGTCCACCCTCCTGTGGCTTCACCACCTGCAGAGGGGTTCATGGGGGTCAGGTGCTATGAGTATTGGGCAGCACGCTGCCCCCGCGACCCAGCCGGATTAAGCGGGAGAAGATGGATGGATAGTTTTATTATTGTAATGAAACTTAAATTAGTTTTATTTTTTACCTGCAATTCTGACGTTTCCCAAAAGATGGTGCACTTTAGATACATTAATACCTAAAACAAAATGATCAAGATGAGCCCGTGGCTCAGTGCCCAAACCACAAACCTTCCCATAAAGCACTGTGTATATCTAGTGTGCGTCGCACACCGCACCTCCTCCCGTACGGCGCGTGCAGGCTCAGGTGCTGGTCGCGTGCAGCTCTGTAAACAGAACTGAGCCCCTCCCTCCAGACTCACACTGGGCCCTAATGTAAGTGAATGAGGCACAATTTTATTTTCAATTTCAATTTAGACATAGGCATTTTCATACATGAAAACCTGTGTGCTTCAACCGAGTAAAAAAAATCTTTATATATATATATCTATATATATATATATCTATATCTATACTCTCTCTCTCTCTCTCTCTCTCTCTCTCTCTCTCTCTCTCTCTCTCTCTCTCTCTCTCTCTCTCTCTCTCTCTCTCTCTCTCTCTCTCTCTCTATATATATATATATATATATGTGTGTGTGTGTGTGTGTGTGTGTGTGTGTGTGTGTGTGTGTATACACTTTGTATATATATATATCTACACTTTATATTTCGCTTTCTGGAACAGCCCCTCACAGGAGTTTATTTTGCGAAGGAGCTTTAAATGTGTTTCGCTCTCACTGCTTTGCTCCTCCGGTTCAGCAGATGTCGCTCCTGTCTCTGCGCTCCTCGGGGTAAAGTTGAAGGGGAACATGGCGGCCCCGGGTATCTGTGCCAGACGCGGGGTTTTGCGGAATAAAAGTGCAATTTTCTCCGCTCTGCGCCACAGAACTGCGCCTAAAGACGTGTTTGCGCTGAGGGGCAGAGAGAACACGTGTGTGAGAGCCGCGAGTCACTCTCCAGAGGCGCAGCACGATCACAAGTACTGCCTGGAGCTGGTCCGGTGCGTAAAAGTCATCCATACATCCACAGGGTTTGTGCGTAAAGTTACATTTGCACAATGTAAAGCGGCAAAGTGCGCTGTACGGACAGTCCAACGCCTGCCTGATGCAAGAGGTCATTGTTTGTCTGACATGTATGGCACTGTATGGCATTAAACTGATCTGTTCTGCATTTATCCAGTTATAAAGGTGTTTTTTTTTTTAATTTATCTAATCAGTAATTTTACTGATCAGATTTGTAACTTGTTTTTTTTGCTTGTCTTTGTCGCCTCCGATAAGTTTAATGCCACACTCTGGGGCATTTTGTTGAATTGTAAACACCTCCATAGAGGTAAGCAGTTGCCGCTGGAAAACATTTCCACCTGTAATAGTAATCCCCCTCCTCGAACCGCCACCTTAACGTGGTGGAGGGGTTTGAGTACCCGAATGATCCCAGGAGCTATGTTGTCGGGGGCTTTATGCCCCTGGTAGGGTCACCCAAGGCAAACAGGTCCGGGGGGACGGGTCAGACGAAGAGCGGTTCAGAAGCCCCATATGATGATCAATATACAGAGGCCAGTTACGTCGCCCGGAATGGCGACACCGGGGCCCCACCCTGGAGCCAGGCCTGGGGTGGGTGCACGCCGGCGAGCGCCTGGTGGCCGGGCCTTTCCCCACGGGGCCCGGCCGGGCCCAGCCCGAAGGAGCGACGTGGGGCCGCCCTCTGGTGGGCCCACCACCCGCGAGAGGAGCCATAGGGGTTGGGTGCGGAGAGATCTGGGTGGCGGTCGAAGGCAGGGGCCTCGGCGACCAGATCTCCGGACATGGAGACTAGCTCTGGGGACATGGAATGTCACCTCGCTGGGGGGGAAGGAGCCTGAGCTTGTGCGGGAGGTCGAGCGTTACCGGCTAGATATAGTCGGCCTCACCTCCACGCACAGCTTGGGCTCTGGAACCCAACTCCTTGAGAGGGGTTGGACTCTCCATTTCTCTGGCGTTGGCCGCGGGGAGCGGCGGCGAGCTGGCGTGGGCTTGCTTATAGCCCCACAGCTCAGCCGCTGCGTGTTGGAGTTTACCCCGGTGAACGAGAGGGTCGCGTCCCTGCGCCTTCGGGTCGGGGACAGGTCTCTCACTGTGGTGTCGGCCTATGGGCCGAACAGCAGTGCAGAGTACCCGGCCTTCTTGGAGTCTCTGGGAGGGGTACTGGATAGTGCACCGACCGGGGACTCCGTTGTTCTACTGGGGGACTTCAACGCCCATGTGGGCAACGACAGTGACACTTGGAGAGGGGTGATTGGGAGGAACGGCCTCCCTGATCTGAACCCGAGCGGTGTTCTGTTATTGGACTTCTGTGCTAGTCACAGTTTGTCCATAACGAACACCATGTTCGAGCACAAGGGGGTCCATCGGTGCACGTGGCACCAGGACTCCCTAGGCTGGAGGTCGATGATCGACTTTGTTGTCGTGTCATCTGACCTCCGGCCGTGTGTCTTGGACACTCGGGTGAAGAGAGGGGCAGAGCTGTCAACTGATCACCACCTGGTGGTGAGTTGGGTCCGCTGGCGGAGGGGGAAGCCGGAAAGACCTGGCAGGCCCAAGCGTATCGTGAGGGTCTGCTGGGAACGTCTGGCGGAACCTTCTGTCAGTGTGGCCTTCAACTCACACCTCCGGGAGAGCTTCTCCCAGATCCCGAGGGAGGCTGGGGACATGGAGCCCGAGTGGGCTTCGTTCTCAGCCTCCATTGTCGATGCGGCCGTTCGTAGCTGTGGCCGTAAGGTCTGCGGTGCCTGTCGCGGCGGCAATCCCCGAACCCGGTGGTGGACACCGGAAGTAAGGGATGCCGTCAAGCTGAAGAAGGAGTCCTACCGGGCCTTACTGGCCCGGTGGACTCCTGAGGCAGCTGACGGGTACCGTCGGGCCAAGCGTGCTGCAGCCCGGGCGGTTGCAGAGGCAAAAACTCGGGTCTGGGAGGAGTTCGGGAAGGCCATGGAGGAGGACTATTGGACGGCCCCAAGGAAATTCTGGCAAACCGTCCGGCGCCTCAGGAGGGGGAAGCGGTCCTTCACCAACACTGTTTACAGTGCGGGGGGAGAGCTGCTGACCTCGACTGGGGATGTTGTCGGGCGGTGGAAGGAATACTTTGGGGATCTCCTCAATCCCACCGTCACGTCCTCCGAAGAGGAGGCCGAGGCTGGGGACCCAGAGGCGGACTCATCCATCACCCTGGCCGAAGTCACTGAGGTGGTCGGAAAGCTCCTCGGTGGCAAGGCTCCGGGGGTGGATGAGATCCGTCCTGAGTACCTTAAGTCTCTGGGTGTTGTGGGGCTGTCTTGGCTGACACGTCTCTACAACATCGCGTGGCGGTCGGGAACAGTACCTTTGGACTGGCAGACCGGGGTGGTGGTCCCTCTGTATAAGCGGGACCGGAGGGTGTGTTCCAACTACAGGGGAATCACACTCCTCAGCCTCCCGGTAAAGTCTATGCCAGGGTGCTGGAGAGGAGAGTTCGGCCGATAGTCGAACCTCGGATTCAAGAGGAGCAGTGTGGTTTTCGGCCTGGTCGTGGAACACTGGACCAGCTCTACACCCTCCATCGGGTGCTCGAGGGTTCATGGGAGTTTGCCCAACCAGTCCACATGTGTTTTGTGGACTTGGAGAAGGCATTCGACCGTGTCCCTCGTGGTGCCCTGTGGGGGGTGCTCCGGGAGTATGGAGTCCGGGGCCCTTTGCTAAGGGCTGTCCGGTCCCTGTATGACCGGAGCAGGAGCTGTGTTCGCATTGCCGGCAGTAAGTCAGACCTGTTCCCGGTGCATGTTGGACTCCGCCAGGGCTGCCCTTTGTCACCGGTTCTGTTCATTGTATTTATGGACAGAATTTCTAGGCGCAGCCAGGGGCCGGAGGGGTCCAGTTCGGGGACCACAGGATTTCATCGCTGCTTTTTGCAGATGATGTTGTCCTGTTGGCTCCATCGAACCAGGACCTGCAGCGTGCACTGGGCGGTTTGCAGCCGAGTGTGAAGCGGCTGGGATGAGAATCAGCTGTTCCAAATCCGAGGCCATGGTTCTCGACCGGAAAAAGGTGGATTGCCCTCTCCGGGTGGGTGGGGAGTCTCTGCCTCAAGTGGAGGAGTTCAAGTATCTCGGGGTCTTGTTCACGAGTGAGGGGAGGATGGAGCGTGAGATTGACAGGCGGATCGGTGCGGCGTCGGCAGTGATGCAGTCGCTGTATCGGACCGTTGTGGTGAAGAGGGAGCTGAGCCGAAAGGCGAAGCTCTCGATTTACCGGTCAATCTACGTTCCTACCCTCACCTATGGTCATGAGCTCTGGGTAATGACCGAAAGAACGAGATCGCGGATACAAGCGGCCGAAATGAGTTTCCTTCGCAGAGTGGCCGGGCGCTCCCTTAGAGATAGGGTGAGGAGCTCGGTCACACGGGAGGAGCTCGGAGTAGAGTCGCTGCTCCTCCACGTCGAGAGGAGCCAGCTGAGGTGGTTCGGGCATCTGGTCCGGATGCCTCCTGGACGCCTCCCTCGGGAGGTGTTCCGGGCATGTCCCACCGGTAGGAGGCCCCGGGGAAGACCCAGGACACGCTGGAGGGACTATGTCTCTCGGCTGGCCTGGGAACGCCTCGGGGTCCATCCGGAGGAGCTGGAGGAAGTGGCTGGGGAGAAGGAAGCTTGGGAGCCCCTGCTTAGACTGCTGCCCCCGCGACCCGGCCCCGGATAAGCGGAAGAAGATGGATGGATGGAATAGTAATCCCTCCCAAAATCCAAAACACCAGAGATTAAACCAGGTCATTTCTGAACCAGGTCTAAACTAGGACTAAACTAGGACTAAACCTGATTCATCCCCAGTCTAAACAGGATTAACCTCAGTCTAAATTAGCACTCAACTGGGACTAAACTGAGACTAAACCCGGTCTGACTCTCTCTTGCTCTGTGTTGTAGGTCCCGAGATTATGAGGGCTTTGTGTGCTCTCTGCTGCTCCCGGAGGAGGCACGGCGCTCCTCTTTGGCTCTGAGGGCGTTTAACGTGGAGCTGGCTCAGGCAGGTACAAACACTGCAGCACAACACACACTACGGCTACAGCACAATACACACTACGGCTACAGCACAATACACACTACGGCTACAGCACAACACACACTACGGCTACAGCACAACACACACTACGGCTACAGCACAATACACACTACGGCTACAGCACAACACACACTACGGCTACAGCACAACACACACTACGGCTACAGCACAACACACACTACGGCTACAGCACAATACACACTACGGCTACAGCACAACACACACTACGGCTACAGCACAACACACACACTACGGCTACAGCACAACACACACACTACGGCTACAGCACAACACACACTACGGCTACAGCACAACACACACTACGGCTACAGCACAATACACACTACGGCTACAGCACAACACACACTACGGCTACAGCACAATACACACTACGGCTACAGCACAATACACACTACGGCTACAGCACAATACACACTACGGCTGTCCAAAGTATCCAAAATCAGGTACTTATCCACAACCAGTATCAAACTAGATACTCATTTGGGCAGATATCAATACTAAAGAAATCCTGTTGACAGGACAGAATGAACCTTTCCTGAATAGCTTTAGAACTGACCTGGGCATTTGGTTAACTCTGAACAGCCCGTTTAAGCTCATTTGGAATTACAAAAGAAACATATTTTATCATTTTACCTCATGCATGGACTAAAGCTGCAGTGCTTTTATTTTAGAGGTGTTTTTTTCAAATAACATTTTTTTGTAAGGCAGAACTGACACCAGAATTAAACCGACTCTAAACAATGTCTAAACCAGGTCTAAACCAGGTCTAAACCAGGTCTAAACCAGAACTATACCAGGGCAAAACCAGGTCTAAACCAGGTCTAAACCAGGTCTAAACCAGGTCTAAACCAAAACTACACCAGGGCAAAACCAGGTCTAAACCAGGTCTAAACCAGGTCTAAACCAGGTCTAAACCAGGCCTAAACCAGATCTAAACCAGGTCTAAACCAGGTCTAAACCAGGTCTAAACCAGGTCTAAACCAGGCCTAAACCAGGCCTAAACCAGGTCTAAATTAAGACTGAATACCCATTCATTCATTAGTGGTTTAATGCTTTTTATAATGAAATACAATTTTCTGCAGAATTGAGGTAAGCGTTTTCGCTTGGCCCTCCATGATATTTACTGTTTCTCATGTGGCCCTATGGAAAAAGATAATTGCCCAGCCCGACTTTACAATGATCTTGAGCTGTATCAGAACAAGTATAAGTATGTCTAACATAGCAGAAAAAGAAATGAACCATCTAAATCCAAACCACAGGCTTCAGTCCTTTCTCCTCCTAATTATTATGTTATTATTTTATTTTCAGGTGAAGGACTCCGTTTCCCAGAAGTCCATTGGGTTGATGCGGATGCAGTTTTGGAAAACCGCTATCGATGAGATCTACCGCGACGAGCCTCCGAGCCAGCCAATCAGCACGGAGCTGTGGAGGGTGAGCGTGCACTGTCTGAACACTAGAGGGAGCTGCGCTGTCTGAACACTAGAGGGAGCTGCGCTGTCTGAACACTAGAGGGAGCTGCGCTGTCTGAACACTAGAGGGAGCTGCGCTGTCTGAACACTAGAGGGAGCTGCGCTGTCTGAACACTAGAGGGAGCTGCGCTGTCTGAACACTAGAGGGAGCTGCGCTGTCTGAACACTAGAGGGAGCTGCGCTGTCTGAACACTAGAGGGAGCTGCGCTGTCTGAACACTAGAGGGAGACAGAGGAGCGGGGGGGGGGGGTTATTATCATCTTTTGTTTCACTTTGCAGCACGTCGTGATGTCATCGATGATGTCATCTGTGGGGTTTGGTTCATGTTAGTTGCATTAGGACCTGGAAATGTCCCATTGTTCATCTTTATACACGAGTGCCGTGCAGCGACGAGCAAAAAACAGCTGATTTAAAGCACAGTGTATAAACTGGCATCACTGGCGATACGGCATTTAAAACAAGATTAAGTCAGTGTTTAATCTGGTCAGCGACGTGTTTATGCTTATTTTCACTTGAGCCTCTCTTTTCCAATCATCTGTCTGCAAAGTTCACACACTGAACCAATGGAAATAAATTTACAGACGACTTTTAAATCCCTCCTCTGACCTTGAACAGGACACACAGGCTCTATCACAATGTCCTGCTGTGGTGGACATTCTTTTAGCAGTAATTGGCCTCAGGATTAACATGTTAAAAGAATAGAAGGTGTGGTGCATTTGAGAGGGACCAGAGGGACCAGAGGGACCTGAGGGACCTGAGGGACCTGAGGGACCTGAGGGACCTGAGGGACCCCTGCTTGGTCTGATTGTATCTTTTAAATGATCACATGGATAATAAAAAAAAAGTATTTGCACTTATTCCTCGCTTACACATTCTGTGCATCCCAATGATGCACTTATCACTACTTATACCAGACCAAAGCTGGTTCTAATAACTACTAGCATGCTAGAAGGGAACTTCCTGATTCTTGGACAATAAAACACTATATATAAATGTACTGGGGCAAGGCACTTTTTGCTCAAATACAAATTGCGATTGCGTGCAGGTTTTTAAATGTTTTTTTGTACATTTTCAGGCAGTGAGGAAACACTATCTGACAAAGAGGTGGCTGCTGCGGATCATCAACGAGAGAGTGAGTGAAACTGTCTCGAAATGTGTTAAGCTTGTTCCTAAATAAAAATATGACACATTTCCTTTGTTTTCCAGGAAAAGGACCTGGAAGACCGAGCCTACAGAAACCTACAGGAGCTGGAGTCTTATTCTGAAAACACCCAGTCCTCTCTGCTCTACCTGCTGCTGGAGTCACTGGGTCAGAGAAACCGACACTTTTATTTTGAAAATCCACAGCTCACACTTTAGTCCCGGTTTAGTCCCACTTTAGTCCCAGTTTAGTCCCAGATGGGTCCCTGCTGGGTCTGTGGGTTTGTGGCCTTCGTAGCTCCTCAGTCTCTCCCACAGCATTCCTGAAAAACGGCTCGAAACTGTTCTTTAACTGTTCCTCCATCCGATCGTTTGCATAATCGGGCACAAACTTACCGTAAATGTCTCATTAAACGTGCATGTTATTTGTCTGTCCACACACCACCTGCTCTGACATCCATCTGCTGAGACGCTCCATCTGGACAGAAGGGCTCCACCAACGCACAAATATTTTAAAATCCATGAAATTCCATAACTGAATTAAACTGAGGTTTAAACCAGGTCTGGGCCAGGTCTGGGCCAGGTCTATCCCAGGACTAAAGTAGGTCTGAGCCAGGTCTGGGCCAGGTCTATCCCAGGACTAAAGTAGGTCTATTGCGGGGCTTTAGATGTAGGGCAGTTAAAGTAAATGCGGTTAAAATGTAGGTTTTTCTTGTAATATAGCAAGTTAATTGGTTTATAGTAACCTGTAGAAAATATTATATTAAAGATGTGTGAATAAACTTTTTGGATGGACAAAGTACAATGTGATCAACAGAAAAAACTGGCCCTTGCTCCTCATCCGGGAGAATAACATAATCACATTGTAGAGTGAACATGGGCATTGTCCAGCTCCCGGGCCACGTACGACCCTTTGGTTGACTCTGAACATCCCGTTTAAGCTCATTGGGAATATATAAAGAAGTACAATTAATATTATGAAGAATAGAATGAATCATTTTGGCCCTCCACAATATTTTCTGTTTCTCATGTGGCCCCGCGGAAAAAATAATTGCCCACCCCTGTTCTAGAATCTGAAAACCACCGATACTGGGAATAAAGCTGCATTCTGTTTCGCTCGGGACTTGAGGAAAACCGACCTCCACCTCGAGTGCGTTGGAAGGGCCAAATCGGGGTCTCCGAAACACAAACTCGAGCTGGTTGGTTGCAGAGTGAGTCGCAGCATAAATAACAGTGCCCACAGTAAACGGTTGCCTAGGTTACATAGTACTAGAATGACCAAAATGATCCTTTCATCGTGCGCCGTCTCTGTTCAGTCATAGTCCTGGAGTGGTTTATGTTTACATGGATATGACTCGCTTAAGGTGTTCATCAGCTAACAACATAAACAGCGACTTTAACCTTGGGCATCCATATTTTCCCCCAGCTGTTGCAATGGAACTCATTTACATTTACAACACATTCGGTGTATAAAGCGCTGTATAAATATGTGACCATTTACAACAGACGTCTGCAGAACTGACCTGGATTTATCGACTCCCAACATTCAGTGCGCCATAAACCTGGACGACAGAAGTCGACTCTAGGGCTGTCAAAAGTATGGAAAATCAGATACTTATCGATACTAAGACTAGTATTGAAACTAGATACTAATCTGAGCAGGAACCGATACTAAAAAAGTCCATCCATCCATCCATCTTCTCCCGCTTAATCCAGCTGGGTCGCGGGGCAGCGTACTGCCCAATACTCATAGCACCTGACCCCCCTATGAACCCCTCTGCAGGTGGTGAGCCCACAGGAGGGTGGACATCATGGTCCTTGATGTTGGTTCATAGGGGTGCGGGCATGTTTTGGGTTGATGGGGAAACCGGAGCACCCGGAGGAAACCCATCCAGACACGGGGAGAAACATGCAAACTCCACACAGAAAGGCCCGGGCGACCCGGGATCGAACCCACAACCTTCTTGCTGTGAGGCCTGAGTGTTGCCACTCAGCCACCGTGTCTAAAAAAGTCCAGACAGGAAATTAGAACGAGCTGTATCAGAACAAGTATAAGAGCACAGAGACTACGCCCTATGGACACTATGGACCCGACCTGCACCACATGTCTCCCTGTGTGTCAGATGCCCTCCCCTCCTCCTGTCTCCCTGTGTGTCAGATGCCCTCCCCTCCTCCTGTCTCCCTGTGTGTCAGATGCCCTCCCGTCCTCCTCTCTCCCTGTGTGTCAGATGCCCTCCCGTCCTCCTGTCTCCCTGTGTGTCAGATGCCCTCCCGTCCTCCTGTCTCCCTGTGTGTCAGATGCCCTCCCGTCCTCCTCTCTCCCTGTGTGTCAGATGCCCTCCCGTCCTCCTGTCTCCCTGTGTGTCAGATGCCCTCCCCTCCTCCTGCCTCCCTGTGTGTCAGATGCCCTCCCGTCCTCCTGTCTCCCTGTGTGTCAGATGCCCTCCCGTCCTCCTCTCTCCCTGTGTGTCAGATGCCCTCCCGTCCTCAATGACAGTAGTGTGTTGTGCTGTTGTGTCGTCAGGAGTGAAGAATGTGCACGCGGATCATGCTGCCAGTCACATGGGTAAAGCTCAGGGTATTGTCACATGTTTGAGAGCCACGCCATATCACAGCACCCGCCGGAGAGTCTACCTGCCCATGGACCTCTGCCTCAAGGTAACCACACATGCACGATGCAAACCAATCCAAATCACAGTCTGAAAACCACAAGTGATCCTGTTTTTAATCCTGTAGAAAGCTGCTAACCCTGTAAGTTAAACCTCTGCAAACCTGTACAATCCATCTGTTCAATGCTCAGTGCTCCTGGACAACAGAATCCTAAATCAGGGTCTAAAACTTTTCACACCAAGGGCTATAACAGGCCTATTCCAGGTCTAATCTAGGACTAAACTAGGTCTAAACCAGGTCTAAACAGAGTCTAAAGCAGGTTTAAATGAGATCTAAAGCAGGTCCATAACATGATTATTCCAGGCCTGATCTAAGGCTAACCCAGGTCTTAAAGTGGACGACATCATTTCCACTGTGGAGGATAAATGAAGTATAAACAAACTGAACAGCTCCACGTCCTCCCTGAAGGAGCTGGACCACAGTTTGAGAAACACTTCACTAGGATCGAAACGCAAATCTCATATCAAACCTTCATGTCAGAACATTCACGGGGTTTGAGTAAAGGTTCATTGTGGCACTTTTCCAGACACACAGTAATAAATTATGTTTTTTAAATTAATAAAAAGCTGCGCCTAGAAATTCTGTCCATAAATACAATGAACAGAACCGGTGACAAAGGGCAGCCCCAAAAATAAAACATTAAATATAAAATCTTGATCTGTTTCTATACATTCTGTGAAAACTTGATTGTATTTCAACAAGATTTACCAAAATTATTGGCCTGTGAAATCATGTCAGTTTTTTAGGACCCGCTGTACACTTGTTTAAAGGTCCTTTATTACATAAAATTGACACCTGTGACCTTTTAGTCATGTTAGAATGTTGTTCCCTCCTCAAAAACAGACCTGGAGTTGTGTTTTGTTTCATTCACACATATTTGAGTAACTCTTTATTATTAGACTGTCTACATCTCCAAAGCCCCAAATCCTCTGTTTCACTTCATGATGTCATGTAGTGGTAGTTTTCAAGTTAACAGCTCCTCGCTTTCTCCTGTCTGCTGTGTTCCATATACATCCTAATAATCCTGATAAAGTATTTATCCAATGAACAAATGGATGGATTGAGACTCCACTGCCCGATGAACGAATGCCTCCAGCCCTAATGTCTCCCCTGTGTGTGTCTGCAGCACGGAGCGTCTCAGGAGGAGTTCATTCGGGGGAGCAGAGAAAACTCAGTCAGAGACGTGGTTTTTGACATCGCAAGTCAGGCCCATGCTCACCTACAGCACGTATGTACAAGAGACAGGACCAGTGAGACCAGTGACTGGGGACAAGGGGCCGGGGACAAGGGGCCGGGGACAAGAGAATGGGGACAGGAGACCGGGGACTAAGGGACCAGCACCACTAGTGGTGAAGAAAGAAAGAAAGAGAAAATGGCTTCAGTGATGTATCGTGATACTTTGTTGTGCGATTCTCGTATTGATTCAAAATGCACTTGAATCAATGTTTTTCATGAAAAATTCATAAGTTCCATTTACCGTTCTCATTATTTAATAGTTAATCCATTGTATTTCACCCAGTTTAGTTCTCATGAAGGTGCATTTGACCAAAATATCATATGTACTGGTAAATACTGATAAATCACAAAATCTTGTCATTTGTTTTAGTATCAGTAAATATTGTATATATTGAATTGCGACAGGCATATTGTGATACGTATTGTATCAGATTCATGGCAATGCACAGAGCACCAGAGGCCAGAGGCCAGAGGCCAGAGGCCAGAGGCCAGAGGCCAGAGGCCAGAGGCCAGAGGCCAGAGGCCAGAGGCCAGAGGCCAGAGGCCAGCGGCCAGAGGCCAGAGGCCAGAGGCCAGAGGCCATTAGTATCTTAGTGATTTTCGTCATTCCTTTGACAGCCCTAATAGGATCACTTAAATATGCATCAGTCACTCGAAATCACCACTTGAGGAACACTGTTATGAGGCTGTTTAAAACTCACAAGTCCAGTTTACGGAATTGCTCCCATTTGAAGGTTTATCCTTTGACTCCAATTGAAAATAATGTCACAGTTACAAGTGATTTACTTAAACGCAGCAAATTTAAAATCACCAGGACCAAGATGATTGACAGGAAAATACAGCTCATTATCAACTAAAAAGAACTCGTTCTCAAAGACCACTTATATCCTGGGTTACTCAGACATAGGCTTAAAATGTGACAAAAGTCTCATAAATTATCTAACAGGAGGATGAGCTGATGGGACAAAGCTCTTCCTGTATCCAAACTAGATACTCATTTGAGTGGGTATTGATACTGAGAAAGTCCCATTTAACTTCCCAAATGAACTCTTCCTGAAGGTCTTTAGAATGATGTTGAGCCGTATCAGAACAGGTGTAAGAGCACACAGGCTATTGAAACATAGGAATAAACTCGGTCAGATCACTAAATGGTGCAGTGGGCTGATTGGTGAGGCCCAGCTGAGTGTTGGGGCCCTGTACCCCAGGCAGATGCAGCGTGCAGCCTCCAACACTGTGAGCTCTGACCTCCACCCTCTGTCTGAGGAGTTTCACCTCCAAGTGCCAAACTGTAGAACAAAGCGTTACAGGAGCAGCTTTGTCCCATCAGCTCATCCTCCTGAAGAAATTATAGGAATTTGTGTTTTTATCTTTTTTAGGGATTTACATATTTATTAATATCCAATTCTGTGAGCCAATGGGAATGAGTTGACTGTTTGCCATTTTATTTTTATTGTTTTTATTGTTCATGTGCTGATGCCAACCTGAAAACTGCTGCTCAACAAATCTACGGGTACAAATAAAGTGACCTGAACGAGTACACACCCTTGGAGCACTGGGGGATACACAGACATAAGGACACATGGGAAAAGAAAAGAAACTTTCTCCATTCTGTTGTCTAAAGAAAGATCTTTGCATTGAAATTTCTTCTTCAAATATTGTGAGGGCATCTGATAAAGGAGAACAGAGGAGGATGGGGTCAGATCTGGCTCTTTGGTCTTTTGCTGTGTAATGTTCAGCTGTGTTCACTCGCTCTGTTTTTCCATTAGACTCAAATACTGAGCAAACAGCTGATTAAGACCTGAGGCACAGAGGCTCAAAAGCCTCTGATACAGGACCTCCTGTCTGAAACCATCACCATTTTCAAAACACAATCTTCATTCTAAAGGTCGAAATGTTACTTTGAAAAACAAAAGTATTTACATTATTCTGGGATGACTGTTTGTTGTACTATATAAATAAATGTGTGTTTTATTTAAGGCATTTGAATAGAGGTAAATAACAGATGAGTTGGTTAAACTGTCGCACATGGAGCACTGGAAGAATGACCTGGGTCAGATATCGGTTCCAGGATATCGGTTCAGTTGAGATCCTGGTTGGACCTATAATTACAAACACATGGGATTTGAAGTTCAGATTTGACTTTTTCTTAGAAGCTGATTTTCTGACATTCTGCTTTTATAAGCTTCATTCTGTGTTTTTGAAAAGTCATTTGTTCCATCTCTATTATTACCCCGATTTAGATCAGTATTTTATTTTATTTTATTTTATTATTTTTTTTACAATGGACAAGATGTAAAAGGACTATAACAGTATCTTCTTGATTTTATTCCTAGTCTGGCCCCTGGTTCAATCCTTGGTTTAGTCCATGGTTTAGTGCGGGTTTTAGTCCTGGTTTAGTCCTGGTTTAGTCTTGGTTCACTTCTGGTTTTCACAGTTTTAATGTTAAATGTGGTCAAAGCCTGATCCCGTCAGATCTCAGAAGCTCACAGGACCTGGTAAAACCACTGGGAAAATCAGATCCCACAGGGGAAGCGCCAGCTGCAAAAACAGCCATTGTGTCCTTGGGCAGGACACTTCACCTACATGGCGTAGTCTGCCCCAGGGCAGCTGTGGCTGCAGT
Organism: Odontamblyopus rebecca; assembly: GCA_030686955.1. Classification (NCBI taxonomy): domain Eukaryota; kingdom Metazoa; phylum Chordata; class Actinopteri; order Gobiiformes; family Gobiidae; genus Odontamblyopus; species Odontamblyopus rebecca. The sequence continues at coordinate 2,060,974 of CM060657.1, read as the reverse complement.
AGTCGCTTACCACAAGTGTGGAGTGAATGAAGAATGAACTGGAAAGTGCTTTTGGGTGTCTTAAAAGGCGCTGTAGAAATGAGTGTTGGTCCTGCTCAAATGAAATCCTTTCCTTACATTTTATTTTATTTTTAGGCACAATCGTTCAGGCAGAATGTCCCTCCGGACGCGACCCCGGCATTTTTACACACGGTAAGAGACACGAGTATAATGCGACTGGTATTACCTTATTTTCTGTTCTGTTCTGTAGTAATGTAGTGTAATTCTGTAATTCTAATGTAGTTTCCTCATCTCCAACAGACCTGGAGTTGTGTTTTGTTTCATTCACATGTTTAACACACAAACCCTGTATATTTAGTCCCAGTTCTTCTTTCATTCAGTAAACACACCTTCCACCTACGGTAAACTCCACACAACTACCACTTCCTGACACCGTAACGTGAAACAGAGCTGTTTGGAGATGCTGACAAACTAATAATAAAGGATTATTCAAACGTGTGAATGAAACAAACCACAACTCCAGATGTGTTTTTGAGGAGGTAACAACTGTATAACACGGATGAAAGTTCAGAAGAGTCAATTGTGCATAATATAGGACCTTTAAGCTGCATAATGACAGAAATATACAGGTCTCCATGGTGACACTGCCAGCCCTCCAGAAGTCAGATCTGTTTGCTTAATAAGAGTGCAGATTTTACAAGGATTTTATTTCTCATTTTAATGCAGTTACAAACATAATTGGACTAAACTGTTTTAGGTGAAGCGGTCAGATGCTCTTCTCCAGAACAGCATCAAGTATTCAAGCTGGGATAAACTGTGCAATTTTGTAGATTAGGTCTGTTTTAATCCTGTTTAGTACAGGTCTAGTCCTGTTCTAGTCCTAGTTTAGAACCTGGTCTTTGGTACAGTCGTGGTTTAGTCCCTGTTCAGTCCTACTCAAATCTTGGTCTAGTCCTGAATTAGTCCTTGTTTAGTCCTTGTTTAGATGTGGTTTAGTCCTGGTTTGATCCTGGTTTAGTCCTGGTTTAGTCCTGGTTTGATCCTGGTTTAGTCTTGGTTTAGTCTTGGTTTAGTCCTGGTTTGATCCTGGTTTAGTCCTGGTTTAGTCTTGGTTTAGTCTTGGTTTAGTCTTGGTTTAGTCCTGGTTTAGTCCTGCTTTAGTCCTGGTTTAGTCCTGGTTTAGTCTTGGTTTAGACCCGGTTTAGTCTTGGTTCAGTCCTGGTTTAGTCATGGTTTAGTCCTGCTTTAGTCCTCGTTTAGTCCTCGTTTAGTCCTGCTTTAGTCCTGCTTTAGTCCTGGTTTAGTCCTGGTTTAGTCCTGGTTTAGTCCTGGTTTAGTCCTGGTTTAGTCGTCGTTTAGACCTGGTTTAGTCCTGCTTTAGTCCTGGTTTAGACCTGGTTTAGTCCTGCTTTAGTCCTCGTTTAGACCTGGTTTAGTCCTGCTTTAGTCCTGGTTTAGACCTGGTTTAGTCCTGCTTTAGTCCTCGTTTAGACCTGGTTTAGTCCTGCTTTAGTTCTGGTTTAGACCTGGTTTAATCTTGGTTTAGTCCTGGTTTTGTCCTGCTTTAGTCCTGCTTTAGTCCTGGTTTAGTCCTGGTTTAGTCCTGGTTTAGTCCTGGTTTAGTCCTGGTTTAGTCCTGGTTTAGTCCTGCTTTAGTCCTGGTTTAGTCCTGGTTTAGTCCTGGTTCAGTCCTGGTTCAGTCCTGGTTCAGTCCTGGTTCAGTCCTGGTTCAGTCCTGGTTCAGTCCTGCTTTAGTCCTGCTTTAGTCCTGCTTTAGTCCTGGTTTAGTCCTGCTTTAGTCCTGCTTTAGTCCTGCTTTAGTCCTGGTTTAGTCCTGCTTTAGTCCTGCTTTAGTCCTGCTTTAGTCCTGGTTTAGTCCTGGTTTAGTCCTGGTTTAGTTCTGCTTTAGTCCTGGTTTAGTCGTCGTTTAGACCTGCTTTAGTCCTGGTTTAGACCTGGTTTAGTCCTGGTTCAGTCCTGGTTTAGTCCTGGTTTAGTCCTGCTTTAGTCCTGCTTTAGTCCTGCTTTAGTCCTGCTTTAGTCCTGCTTTAGTCCTGGTTTAGTCCTGGTTTAGTCCTGGTTTAGTCCTGCTTTAGTCCTGCTTTAGTCCTGGTTTAGTCCTGGTTTAGTCCTGGTTTTATCCACTCTCTGACTCATAGTTGTTTGTTCCTCTTTCTCTGGATCAATGCTTGAGTCTCTGCAGTGACGTGTGCAGCCTGTTTCCATGGCGATGTTATTGTTTTCCTTGGATGTTCCTCCACAGTCGGACATGAAACGTGTTTCTTACTGTGAGCGGACTCGCCTCTCCACAGATCTAACTTGGCTTCACGTGTCTGGAGTTGGACTGTTTCATTATAATAATCATTCTAAGTCCTTCTGGAGAGCACCTTGTCATCAGGTGGAAATCAAGGAAGCTCTTCTGTGTTTTTAAAGTCTACTCGCCCACCACTAGTCTGCTGCTCGCCTCCTTTACACAGATGTGAGTCTGGCCACTGGTGAATACAGTTCAAACGGGTGTGATTGACATGTGGATTAGCCAATCAGGGACAGACACAGTCCGTCCGTATCAAAAACATGATGGCAGCTCACGGGGAACGAAGAGGCGAAAATATCACTGGAGGATTTCTGGAGACGCAACGAGCGAAGCACTGAAGAACTCAGACAAAAATACACTTTGAAACAGAAATAAAGTCCAGATAATTCACTTCTTCAAACATTAGAAAGCCAAACTTGTACAAGGTGCAGTTACAGCTAAGCCGAGTTATTTATCCTGACAGCAGCTCAAATGACAAATGTTCAGATGCAGATTTGTTTTGTGATACACTGAGTTCTTGGCTCTCGTCACTAATAGAAATGATCAGGTTAAACATTTGTGCCTTGTGTCTTTTGCAGATTTCATAAAGTAAAGTACGATGTGCTCAATAGGGAATCACATTCTGATCTGAAAACCATCTCCAGTTGTTTGACTCCCTGTTTGTTTCAGGTGGGGATCGAGGACTACCTGCAGAGGCTGAGGAGGGCAGACTTTGACGTGTTTCACCCCAGTCTCCAGAGCAGGAACCCTCTGCTCCCCATACAGCTGTACCTGCGCTCCTGGAGGAACACCTACTGAACCTACTGACCGGGAACCATCTCACCAAGAGCCTGCTGAACCGAGAAGTCGTACGGAACCATGGGCCATCTGACCAGGAACCATCTCGCCCCAACCCTCAGGTGGGGTTTCATCTGCTGCTCCCAGAGGAACTTATACTAACCTGGAAGCGAAGAAATTCTTGGTGAGCTAAAGACATGTCCTGGGGATCGTCCAGTCCACTAAAGGGGACTGTGGCCTTAAACTGGCAAAGGCTCTCAGATGTTTTCAGTGTGTGTTTGTTCTGATCCTGTATCTGACCCAAACTGCACTCATGAGACGACTGCTGTCTACAGGTTTATGCAAAAACAACTATTTATTCACAAAACGCTGTATTTACGTGTGAAAAGACCGAGTAAACTCATGACTCACTGACACATTTTAGTCGGCTCACACCCTGTCTTCTCTTTTCTGCTGTGGTCCATATAAATCCTTTTATCACAATAAAATAATCAGTGGACTAAAGCTTTGGATTTATCGACCAAACGACTAAAGGTCCCAGAGCTCCAGATCCCCTGGCCTCTCTCAGACTGCCCCGGGGCAGCTGTGACTGCAGTGTGGGAGAAGCGACGCTGCCTCTCAGAGCTGGACCAGGACCTCCCTGCTGCTCCACCTCCTGCAGGACCTCACACACACACACACACACGTGTTACATATGACACTTCCACATTAAGTTTATGATCTGTTAAAACACATTAAAATCACTGGTCCAAACTTTTTCAGACATGAGAGCGTTTTTATTTTGTCCCTATGTAAACCTTTAGTTAGAATCTCACACACACTTTTAAAAATGAGCCCCAGGATCCCCCTGCACCTGCTCCTGTGCTCTCGGAGGAGTTTGACTGAACTAATTATAATAATAATTCTTTTGTTTATATTGTACTTTACATTTGGAGATCAGAGGTCTCAGTGTGACAGTTCCCGTCACACACAGCAGAGGGATGGAGCTGTAGCCCCTGGGACAGATACAGAGTCACTCCATCCGACCTGGGGAACGAAGGCAGCGATTGGTCTGTTCTTACCATTCATATGTTCATCGTAAAATAGTGAAATAAAACCCCAGGATCACGTAGGGTGGGGTAATACATGTCATGACCATAATAAAGAGGGTAACAGCAGCACTTGGAGAGAGGGAGGGCACTTTTTCAATAGAAGTCCAGAGTTCTAAGGAAGCGCTTTGCACTCAGCTAGCACATTAGCTTTATCCATTTTGATAATTTATATCTATGCTATGTTGGAATGTTCAGCAGTTACCATGGCGACACAATGCAAACACAATACGCTTATAGACTGAAGGCACGACAGGGGGCCAGCCACAAACGGACCTCCCTCTGTGTGAGGAAAACAAACCGACTGTGGAAATACTCCGAACGATCTGAAAGGAAATGTTCTGGACGCAAATGTCGTGGTTCTGAAGAGTTCTACAGAGTTCTACAGAGAGACCTGCCGCAGCTCTGCCATGGAACAGAACACATGTGTACATCACTGCCTTAAAAACTGTAAATAAAACCAGAAATATGTGTTTGAACTTCAGGAATTGCCCAGACAACAAGTGTAGTGTGTGAATGTCTTGCTCAAAGGCACAGCGGTATCCCAGATTTAAAGGCGATATACCTGATTTTTACCGACTATTAAAAGAACTAGTTCATTGTAAACAGTTTACGGTGGTCCAAAAGTTCTTCCTCACTTCCCTTCTGCATTCAGAGCATCCTAATCCTAATCCTTTACCACGAGTTTATGAGCAGTTTTCACAACTCTCCGGGACCAGAGCAGTTTTAACACATTTGACTCTATTGAAAAAACAAGTCCAGCCTCTGCACATTTACACATTTCTGTAAACACTTCAGTACAATTCTGTAACGGCAACAAAATAAGTTTCATTTTTAGAATACTCAAAATACTGGAAATCCTGGACTGAAATCAGAAACTCGCCACTACGGTCACAACTCCACATATTTTTTGTGCAGGAAAAATGTTGAAAATGTGTGTTTGTGGTTCCGGAGCAGTGGAAGTTTAACGGGAGTGAAGTGAGCTCAAGACGAGAATCTGAGAGACTAAAAATCGGTTTCTATTTGACAGAGCTGAAGCCAGAGATTTACCGATGTGGGTCTGAAATCCGTCAAACCCACAACCTCGTCACTGAGAGGAGGCGGCGGGATAACCACTCTGCCACAGTAACACAGCACAAGTACAATCTTAAAGAGGGAGTATTATGCAAAATCATGTTTTGGCTTTCTTGCTCCACTGTTCCCTCATCAAAAACATGTCTGAAGGGGTCTGAGATCCATGCACGAGCATTTTAATCATCTCTTTTGGACACTAATCAAACCCTCCTTATGGTGAGCTGTAAGTTTCTGTCCACACGACGACAATTCTCCACAAATGCACAAAAACATGATACAAAACTGCACAACGACGTCACAAACCTGACGTGTTGTGCAGTGGGATGTGGGATGTGTGCTGACGGCGCTCTGAAGGGGGACTGACCCAGTGCGGAGAGCAAACGGACGGGAGACTCATAAAACATGTACATTCGTTGTTATATGTTCGCAGTCAGTTCTCCACAGGGTTTGTGGGTCACATGCCGTCCCGTCCTCCTCTGTCTTTGGTATTGAGCTGAGATGGGGGCAGGTCTTAACTTTTAGAAGAGCTAAAAGTCTGCGTCCTGCGTCCGATGTACGAGACGGGGCTGGAATCACCGAGAACCAGTGAATGTGGTGCAGCAGGAGTCTGGAGCTGATCACAGGCACCAGTGTGAGCCAAACAACAGCCAAACAACAGCCCTCTGAGGACGACGAGAGTTTGAGAACCTGAAAGAGCTTCACCCTCAGTTTCCTCATGTATATAAGCAAGTACTAGGACAGGGGTGTCAAACTCATTTTGGTCCGGGGGCCGTATGCAGCCTACTTTGATCCCAAAAGGGCCGGATCAGAAAACTCAGTTCTCTCTTCAAGTTATTGTATTTTTCTCCGTGTCTCGTAGTGGTGTTTAAGATTATATTCCTCGAGCAACGCCACTTGTTCCAAACACACTGAGCACAGATTTCCCATTCACCTCTGTCAACAAATAAGAATTAGACTATTTTTCTTGGGAAATCCTGAACTCAGCATCTGCTTTTCTCATTTTTTGACATTTTGCTGATGAGGGTCACGGTCGACAGTCAAAACGATCGTCCTTTAAGAGCGTTTGGAAAGAGGAAAGTCTTCATTTGTGCTGCTCTGGTGGGAGTCGCAACGTACAGAAACGCCGGAGACGCTGCTGTGCTGAACGGTGCAGAAAATTAACAGAAAAATCTGAAAATTTTAAGTATTTTAAGAGAAAAATCAGCCGAGGGCCAGATTAAAGGTCTTGGAGGGCCGGATCTGGCCCCCGGGCCGCATGTTTGACACATGTGTACTAGTCAAATAAAAAGTCATTCTCATTTCAGTTCAGTTATAGAGACTCCAGACCATAAACTTTAAAAAATGGACTACACGAGCACTGGGGACATTTTATTCATCCTATTTTACAAATGTTTAAAATATGCTGAAATTTCAGTGCTTCAAATGCAGGTGATAAACTCAGACAGCAGGGGGCAGTAGAGTGTGTTACATCTGTGTTTTATCAGGGAGAGAGAAATGAAGACGGTGATCCTCCCCTCCCTGTGTGTCAGATGCCCTCCCGTCCTCCTGTGTGTCAGATGCCCTCCCCTCCTCCTGTGTGTCAGATGCCCTCCCCTCCTCCTCTCTCCCTGTGTGTCGCACATGTTGTGCTGGTTGGAGAAAGGAGCTCGTCACTGATAGAAATGATCAGAGAAAAAAACATTTGGCGCTTTCTGATGAAAACAACAGAATGTGACAGAACACAGACACATGCAGCCTCCTCGTGCCTGAAGATTAGAACACACTGAAGACTCGTGTTTTTGCATCTCTTTTTCTGCTGAATGAATCAAGTTTTAATCCTCCTGAAAACACGATGAAAGAATCCAATGAGGTTTGGACATAAGCTCTTTATGACGACTCCGAGCTGACAGGCCTGACCATTATGTGGCACACACACACACACACGCACACACACACGCACGCACGCACGCACGCACGCACGCACGCACGCACGCACGCACGCACGCACGCACGCACGCACGCACGCACACACACACACACACACACACACACACACACACACACACACACACACACACACACACACACACACACACACACACACACACACACACACACACACACACACACACACACACACACACACACACACACACACACACACACACACACACACACACACACACACACACACACACACACACACACACACACACACACACACACACACACACACACACACACAGAATGTGCCTAAAGTATGTGTACCTGTGTGTATGTGTGTTTACTCCTGGCTTAGTCTTGGTTCAGTCTTTGTTTAGTCTTGTTGAGTCCTGGTTTAGTCCTGTTTTAGTTCTGGTTTAGTTCTGGTTTAGTTCTGGTTTAATCCTGGTTTAGTCTTGGTTTAGTCCTGATTGAGTCCTGGTTTAGTCCTGGTTAGGTCTTCGTTCAGTCTTGGTTTAGTCTTCGTTGAGTCCTGGTTTAGTCTTGGTTTAGTCCTGGTTTAGTCCTGGTTGAGTCCTGGTTTAGTCTTGGTTTAGTCCTGGTTTAGTCCTGGTTTAGTCTTCGTTGAGTCTTGGTTTAGTCCTGGTTTAGTCTTGGTTTAGTCCTGGTTTAGTCTTGGTTTAGTCCTGGTTTAGTCCTGATTGAGTGCTGGTTTAGTCCTGGTTTAGTCTTTGTTCAGTCTTGGTTTAGTCCTGGTTTAGTCCTGGTTTAGTCTTGGTTTAGTCCTGGTTTAGTCCTGGTTGAGTCCTGGTTGAGTCCTGGTTTAGTCCTGGTTTAGTCCTGGTTTAGTCCTGGTTTAGTCTTGGTTTAGTCTTGGTTTAGTCCTGGTTTAGTCCTGGTTTAGTCTCGGTTTAGTCTTGGTTTAGTCCTGGTTTAGTCCTGGTTTAGTCCTGGTTTAGTCCTGGTTTGGACCTGGTTTAGTCCTGGTTTAGTCCTGGTTTAGCCCTGGTTTGGACCTGGTTTAGTCCTGGTTTAGTCCTGGTTTAGCCCTGGTTTGGACCTGGTTTAGTCCTGTTAGTACTGTTTACAAGATTTGTGTATGTTAGTGCAAAATAAATTGGTTCACTTTTTTACATATAAAGTGTCTTGTTTACTGATTTGTCTTTTTACTTACGGATATGCTCCAGATCACTGAATAATTCACACTGCAGTATGATGTAAACCAACTACAAACACGGATTATGATGGGCGGCTGGACTAACTGTACACACTGTAAAAAAAATCTTGTCAAATTTACGGTGAAAAACTGGCAGCTGTGGTTGCCATTTTTTCACCGTAAAAAATAAAGTAACATTGTATATGGCTGGACGATAAGGTATATTTATAACTGTAAAAATAACAGTTTAAAAAAGTTGCATTAAAAACGAATTACTGTTAAAATAACTGACACTGTATATGGCTTGATGGTATAACTGTTCAATTTACAGTTTCAAACTGTTGCTTTTAAGGTGAATTGCTGTCCATCTCACAATTTCTTACCCTATTTAATGGTTAATTCCGTTTAAAACATCACCAGTAGCGTAAAACCATTTACAGTATTTTACTGTGAAAACCAGTACTTTCTGTTAAACCCATTACAGTAGAACTGTTTCGTATTTTGCAGTATTTCACTGCATACAGTGATACAATGACTTACTGGCTAAAATATCACTGCATAACATGCAGTACAACACATCATAAAATACACTCACTACCAGTATATAAAACACAGTAGACGGCTATTCAAACTGTTTATTTTTTTATTATTTCCAAAACTGAAGTACACTGCATTTGTTTTGCCACTAGACAGCTATTCAAACCTTTATATATATATATATTTCCAAAACTGGAGTAAATTACAATTGTTTTGGCACAACAGCTATTAAAACCATTTTTACATTTCCAAAACTGCAGTAAATTGCCATTTTTGACACTTTATAAAAAAGAACAAAACAAGAAATGGCAGAGGAACTTAAAGGAAAACTATGGTGTAAATCAATCCCTAGCCCTGTTTGAGAACACAGAGTGCTGTTCGTAGGAAAAAGAAAATTTGATGCAACACAGACCGAATAATAAACTGGTAACCAACACTAACCCAGTGGGGCATAAAAACAAACTTTCGGTTTCATTCCCCTATGCCCCGCCCATTAAGTTAATGTTAGCTACCAGTTTTCAGTCTGTGTTTCATGAAATTTCCTTATTTTTTTTCCTAACAGCAGCACTCTGTGTACTCAGACAACAGGGCTAGGGGACTGATTTACACTGAAGTTCTTATTTAAAAGAAAAATGCACAGTTGTCTTTAAAGAACATGTTACGCAACTCTTAGTACAGGAACATTACAGGAACATTTTTGTGAAAGAGATGACCGGGAAAAAAACGGGTGTGTGTAGTTGTAGATGTCAAGTACCCCATGAAGGTGTGTGTGTGTTTGTGTCTGTACCTGTAGCTGTCGAAGGCATGGAGTTGCAGATGCAGGATGGTGTTTGTGTGTGTGTGTGTGAGCTTGATCCAGAGTGTTAAATAGTCTCTCTCCATTCATGATCTGCTACGTCAGCGATGAGGGTAAGGACCCTTGGGTTTACCGTCAGATGCTTCTTGTTTTTCTTTGTTTCGACTTTTGTGCCCCTCTCAGGGTTGATGTTGAAGAAACACCTTTGTGAACAAAAATGTGATTAGTTCCATTTGGAGCACACAAACACACTGGGTGTCCAGGGTTTCAACACCTTGCATAACATTAAATTCAAGGACTTTCCAGGACCTTTTTTTTTTTTTTTCAAATTCAAGCACCATAGGCTGCATCATGTACCAGACCCCACCACACCACACCATACCTCTGAAGGAACTCCAGCGTTGATCCCAACTCTACTGGATAGTGGATGTTCAGGCAGTAGTAGCTCCCAAACATTAAGCTGATGGCAGTGATGAAGTTTGTGATGTTGTCATTTACAATCTTGCCATCTATGCTTAGCATGAACAGTTTTGCACTGTAGCAGGAGGTTCCTGTAAAAGACCAAGCATTTGTCAGTTCAAACAACTCTGAGCTGCAGTAAATGTTTTCATTAATGCACAACAGATATGATTTTTATGGTGAAGTGATTCAATACAAGATGGATCTAGATTTAAAAAATCACAAACAGCCTTTTGAAACCTGACAGTGTGCCTATTAGGTTACATGATATTAATCTGTGGAAAAAACACCTTACCACATACAATGACACATGGGGTCACAGGCAAGCGCTCCTCCTGAACATCAGCTGGCAGGCAAGTCTCTTCAATGTAGTGGAACAGGCTCTCCTCTGTTTCACTGAAGTAGGATAGAAGCAGAAGCACCATATCCTTGATGTCATCTGAGCAGCCCTCCAACTGTCCTCTCTGGAACTTCAGCTTAGTTACTGCCTGAAAGATGCGTTTGGTCTTGTTTGCACAAACAGTTCCCATAAAATTCAAGAGGCGTTTTCCCTTTTTTTCCCACACTTTTGAGAAATGTCTCTTTGAGTGGTAGTCCTGTCAGTTCTTGGTAATGGGCAGACATTCCAATTTCGTGAAACAGAAAAGGCCATTCCTCCCTCAGGATTTGAAGAGCTGTTCCATTGTTTATGGATTTACGTTGGGAGTAGTATGTGCATTCCATAAGTGTTTTCACCTCATCTGAGCTGAAAGTGCCTTGTTCACATAGCATCTTCATTTTTTGTTTCTTTTCTTGTTGGCTCTCAAGTGTTTCGGTGACTGGCATGAACTTAACCTCCCACTTTACGCAGCCATATGTGTCCTGAACTGATGCTTTTTTCTCCGCTGGGATTTCATCTGTGTCAGAAGTATCTGACTTTGGTTTACGTTTGTGGATTCTTGGGGTTGAATGTTGCTTCTGGTTGTCTATTCGGGCTTGAAGCTGTTTGACTAGACTGTGATATCCTGGTCCTACTACTTCACCTTCTATCATGTCTTTCAAAGACTGAGGGTACTTGGCCACTAACTTTTTGGCAATTTCTATACTGGCTTGTTTCATGGGAGATGCACAAACCTTCATCATCTCGCTTACAACAATGCGGATCATTTCCCGCCGTAAACTTGGGGTTGGCCTTTTGTCCCTCTGCAAATACTGCATCAAGGGCTCTGGAAATCTTTCCCAGGGAATCTCAAAGCGGTCAACCCAGTCGACAGCACTGACGAGATGGCTGGGTGAGGGACAAGGTGAGAGAGAGGAGCAAGTGGAGGTAGGAGAGGTCAGGAGGAATGATGGTGAAGCTGAGGGTGTGACATCTCGCTGGCTGTGGGTTTCAGGGCTCTGAACTATAAAACAAAAACAATGAAATCAATGCTTTTCCGCTTTTTCATGTGATCTTCAATATCAACAAAAACAATAAAGGTCCAGATGTCCATATCAATGTTAATATTGTGATGAAATTTGTGAGTAAGCCTACATTTTGGTTAATACATCACACAATTATTGATGAATACATTTTAAACATAACATGTGTTGGGACTGATTATTACTGTAGATCCAGCATCCACTACAAAAGGCTACACTGCACACTGTTGTATCCCAGAAACAGCAGCTGTCAGGCATCTGACAGGAAAGTATTGAAATTTGGCACTCCTATTGACTCCTCTACTAGCACCCTCTTCTGACAGTAGGCTATAAACCGAAATATGCATGATATTCATCTGTGTATCAAATGACCAAACTGACAAATTGACATATTTGGTTATGTAAAGCAATTTCGGTTGAATTGTACTTACAGGTTTGTTTCCAAGAAGCTACAAGTTTTCTCGCTTGTATTGGTCGTAACACCGAAAGGAGATCTGCCTCTTGCACATACTGAAAATCTTCAGTAGTCTCTACCCCTATTGATTGTAGTGTCTCATCCACAATGTCCAGAAGAGATCCAGGGAGGTCAGGTAAAATCTTGGCAATGTAACTTCTTATCTTGCTTTGGTCTCTGTTGTCCATTTCTAACAGGAGTAAATACAATTTAGTTTAAAACAGCAAGATTTCAAAGGTTTCCATTAGACCTATTGTACCAACACACCATGTGTCAATGGAACCAACTGGTACCCATCCTTCCAGTAAGACAGTAATGGATAGAAATCAGCCAAGTCATCAATGTTAAGACAGCACATCTCTTCATTGTCTTTCTTTACTGAGTACATGTGGAAATGAGGTAGGAACTCTGTATTGTATATTGAGACTATCACATAAATGGTGCCATCTTTTATCAAAATAAGCCCTAGTTCACCAAAGTTCACAGAATCCCTTCCAATCATAAGGAACTGTCCTTTTTTGTACAATGTACCCTTGTAGGACATTTCAACTGTAACCTTTGTGTTTATTTCAGTGAAGGCAAACTCTCTCACAGCATCCTGGATTACTTGACTATAGAGTGCTACATAGAACGGAGAACTGTCTTTAACTTGCAGAACAGCCTGGCCAAGTGAGCCTGCTGAAAGATAAGCCTGCAGCATTTGATGTCTTTGAGAGAGAGTAAAGCACAGGTTTTTGAAATTCTTTAGGTTCCTTGCACATGTCTTAAAATAACTATGCTTACTCTCAAATCTCATAGTCCAAAGTCTTATCAAGGGCCCAAATTTCAGAATAAGCCCTGGATAATGGCGTAAATAATGATGCTTGGGTTTCAGTGTTGTGCTTGGGAAGAGAGTTTTTCTTGACTCTAAATATTCTTGAATAAGAACTTCAAGAAATGTAACCTGTGAAACAGATATTTTTGGAGCACATACCATGTCTACAATGTCCTTCAGCTGCAGAGTCAGCTGCCAACCATCATCAGCTGTGTCTTTCACTTTATCACCGATTATAACAGGCAGTAGCCTCAGAAAATTCCAGTTCTGTATGGCCTGTCCCGACAGCTTTTTTGCTGTAGGTTTGACTCGACATGGCTTTGTAGAAGCATCAGACAAACAGTATTTGAACTGATTAATGCGTCGATTGAGAGTGGAGTAAGTGAACCATTTTTTTCCCTTTATGAAATATTTAAGATAAAGCGCTACATCATATGCCAAAATGCCTTCAAAGATGTCATGCCCTAGACATGGAGGCAGACCTGGCTGACAAACATGGAAGTGGCGTAAAGAATTGAAGACCGAATCGAACTTCACTCCTTCAGGTGCATCTTCATTTTGGAGACGCTGAATAGCGGAGTTGTACTTGTCAATTGTGCGCAGTGGACCACATACATTTGGATTACTCTGAAATTCACTTCGGGTTGCTAAGCAATACCGACAAAAGTATTGTGAAGAACTGAAATTTTCTGAGAAGCCACCAATACAATGGGACCCCAAGTTGTCACCAGCAATGCAATATAATGTTCCACATACCGTTTCATGAGATGTCGTGATTCCAGTCTCTTCCAAGTCCTTCAGGTCACTCACCAATTCACTGAAAACCTTTGAATGTCCAAATGTTTTGAAGTCGTTCTCTCTGCATAAAAGAACAAGTGACATATGGTTAGTGTCAGACCTCACATGTGGTGGTAAATTGGCAACAGACATATACACAGCAAGCACTTTATGTTTAGCTTTTGCAGATCCTAGGGGATTGACGACCTCAAACGCATCCTGGTAGAGCACTAGTTTTAAACTGGATGGATTTTGCTTGAAAAACTCTTTCTGTTTAAATATGCGGCCATCACTAATGTCGCTCAGAACATCTACACCTAACTCTTTTGACTGCTCTGTCATGTGTGCACTACTATTTAGCCAAAGATTTGATTGTAGCAAATATTTCAATGTCTCTTTGATAGGGACATAGTAGGCAAACCGGTCTTTCCTATTTTCATCTCTTCCTAAAAGTAATTTCTTTGGCTCCACATAATTAAACATTTTTTTGAAAGTCTGAGTTCTTGAGTGTATAGTCCTCATCAGCCCTGTGTGGCATTCAGTAAAGAGATCAAAACTTTTCACAGAATCACAAACTTTTGTGATGTCATCATCTGAGAGTGATGTGTCATTTTTTAATAATGAACGAAGTCTGCTCAAAGTATATGCCTGACCTAACTCATGAATGTCTTGCATCTCCTCAACAATGTTCTGAATTGTCGAAGCAGGAAGTAGAAACCTCCCTTGCAATTTCAAGTAAAACAAACTGACATTTCTGAGATAAAGGTCACTAAAATTTTCTGATATATCCCCTTCCTCTGTGCCAGTCTCTGTAACCTCTTCATTCATTTGAGAGCAAAAGTCAGCTGATGCAGTAGAAGTGGCTACGACTGATGACTGCGGTGCAAAGTCTCTATACATGTCACTAATGCTGCCGTCTGTAAGATCTCGATGTTTCCGTGAAATGTGAGATGTAAATGAAGACTTAATATTGAAAATGTTTGTGCATCCAGTCACTGGACAACATACCTCACGACCTTCAGCAATATGTTCCTTCAGGTGTGCCAACAGGTTCTTGACCTCTTGGCAATGGTGTTCACACAGGGCAACTGGGCACCTGTAAGTACTAACAACAGCACCAACATTAACAACTTCAGGTATGTTATGTCTACGGTAAAAATGTGCTTTAAATGCTCCATATCTGAAAAATGTTTTACTGCAACCAGACCCATAACACTTAAACAAACAATGTGGTTCATTCCTATGAAGTTTGCAATGAAGAACATAACCTCTCAATGTTTTCACTGACTTTCCACAGAAGTTACACCGCAACATTTCAAGCTAAATGTATTGTTACTGAGGCTAAAACACAAAACTGATTCAATGCACTGTCATGTCACATTGCTTCTAAATGTGCATGCGGGAAGATCTAAGTTTGAAAAATAACTTGCCACCTGATAGGTTCAAATCCGTGGAAACGCGACTCTGCCACGCCCTGTCTTCCTCAGAGAGCGGGAAAGTGCTAGTAAACTAGGCTATAATGTCCATGGTAGAAGCAAACTTCAGTGATAATGGGGAAGTAGCTAATTTAATTGACTATCATGTACATCAACTTACTGAGAAAATAAGAATAAAATACAGATTTTACATTCCATAGAAATTACACTCCATTTCAAGCTATAGTACCAAACACAACTGTAAAGATAATTCCGATGTATATGAACTGATTATATGTTACTCAGTGATATGAACTTTTGCAATTAAACAACACTAGGCTTCAACTTTTTATACAAGACAAGTGAACAATCCTCTTGAACACGTTTTACTTGGCCAAAGCAGGACTACTTGAACTCTACAGAGTTCATGATGGAGGTTAGCAATGGTAAAACTAGAGATTAGCACCAAGTATGAAGAGCAGCCAGCCACAAAACCTGAGGCTAAACAGGCACACGAACTCAACGAGAGCTCGTGCAAACTAAACACAGTCCTTCAAGCGAATAAGATTCACGGTGGACACCTGGAGCTAGCTTGTAGTTAATATAATTTCACACAGCAAGCAGCCCAATATTAACCGGGGAAACTTGACACAACAGATACAATGATAATGTAATCTCAACAGAAAGGATGGTTAAAACGAATTCTACCTGCTGATAACATGTGGGGCTAGCTTAGCTAATACAATTCCACAAGGAAAAGCAGCCTAAGATTAAACCCCGAAAAATTACCACAACATATAAGGGGATAGTGAGGATGAATTCTATGTACTGATGTAATTTAATCAAGTCTTACCTTCCAAACAAACAGTTCTCAATTCTGTTATCTTTCTTTCTTTCTTGAGTTTTCTCAAAACGTCTGTTCTCCTCTCTTCATGAATTCGAAGTGCGCGTTCACGTGTGCGCGTGCCTTTGAGATCTCTGCATGTTCCTGTGAGTCTGCCGTTCCATTTTACGAGTCCAAATCCAACATTCTTGGTCAAAATTCTTGCAAATGTTGGCCTCAACAACCACCGTCCCTGATCAGGGACGGTTTCGTTTTTTTTTCTTTCTAACTTAATTCATTCAATATCCCTTTAGTCAATATGAGCTTCCTATATATCATTTGAAAGCTTACATTCACCACAAAATGCACATTATGTTCATTTCTTTCCAAAACACATTCCAAAAACTTTGACCGCAATCAAACTGTACCATAAGCAAATCAGAAATCTCGCATAATTTCTTACCTTTTGACTGCTACTCCAGCTTCAAATCACATTCAGTCCAGAAGTGTTTGTGCTCTTTCTGTTCCTCATAGTCCACAGAATAAAAATATCCACTTGTTTTTTTTTGTTTTTTTTCATAAGACGCTTCGTGTAGTAGACATTCCACGGAGTTTTCCATGAAAGTGTACCGGACTTAGACTCCTGTGGATGAAACGAGCGCCTCCTTTTCGTGCTCTGGTCACTTAGACTGTATGGTGTGTAAAAGCCGCTCCTTCTGATGCATCATTGGTGAATCAAGTTGTCAATCACAAAACTTGTAGCCAATCAGTAAAGCTTTCCAAAAAGAGGCCGGACAGTCAGATCTGAACTCAGATCAGCCTTTTATTAGCGTGCATAAAGAGAGACGGTCACCATTTTGCGCGCACATATCTTTATGCATCAATCTGCGGGTTTTTCTATTTGTGTAGCACGATTTTACGATGCCTAAGTGATATTTATAGTCACCAAAGTGACAAAATATGTTTTATATTGCTAGTGGAGTGATAAAATGCATGTAAAGTAATTTGGCACAGATGTGCCAAATGGTGCCAATTGTACTATTTCATACAAAAAGGTCCACATTTTCAAAATAGTTGTATCTAGAGGTCTGATATTTGGCACAGTTGTT
Organism: Odontamblyopus rebecca; assembly: GCA_030686955.1. Taxonomy (NCBI): domain Eukaryota; kingdom Metazoa; phylum Chordata; class Actinopteri; order Gobiiformes; family Gobiidae; genus Odontamblyopus; species Odontamblyopus rebecca. The sequence continues at coordinate 2,044,057 of CM060657.1, read as the reverse complement.
GCCAATACTATGGACAGTTGCTGTGGTGAGTTTGAAATGTATAGCATGAAGTATGTCTTCAGGAAGGCCTTTTATTTATTTATTTTTTTCGAGGCAAAAAAACTACTTTTTGGGTATGTTTGAACAAGTGTACTGCAAGCTGTGAGTCTAGATTTTCTAGAAAAATCTAAGACATATCTACATAAACTAGAAGGACTTAGCTTTCAAATGATGCATCCACAAAGCCTCTAGAGTGTAAGGTGCCCAAACAATAAGCTTTAATATTTTGGTATGCACAATTCGAGAAAAACAGCCAGTTTGAGGTGGGCCTCAACAGGTTTTTAATACCTCTTCTTGATGATGACGAACCACAGTGGCTTTTGACCTCAGTTGTCAGCTACACTGTTTATGGAAGCCTTTATGGTCATTTTGTGTCATGTTGCATTGACCTTCACATATAAGGGTAAAAAGTAAGATTCTGGTCCATTTCATGATTTAATATGAGTTAGCACAGAGGGTAAAAGTCTTACTATGGCAATTTCACAGTTTTCCACCACAAATTCCACATATTACAACAATTAAAAAAACAAGCTCAATCAGAGATGGCAACCTGGTAGATTGCACCCTATAGCCCACACCTGGAACTGTAATTGATCATACACCTGCTTTGGACTGGGACTGGCAATTGATTGCAGGTGGACAGACACACACATAGACGGGGTGATTGCAATATACCGGTAGTCAATCCCCTCTGGGGGACCAGGTAATAGAGTTTTAGGCAGTTTCTTGATTTAAGGTAATGTAATGTTTATAGTAATATTTTGCCTTTTATCTGTCTATTACTATTGACCTTTCACAGTTTTTCACCACAAATGTAAAAAATAAAGTTTTGGGCAGTTTTTTTTTGTTTGAAGGTAATTCCATGTTTATACTGTGTATAATACAGTAATATACTATTTTTAATTTTACGGTCTGATAGTTGCAAGTTCACAGTTTTTCAACCAATATTTCACATGTTAAAACCGTTAAAAATAAAGTTTTTCAGCAGTTTCTTGACTTAAGGTAATTTCATGTTTATACTACAGTAATAAACTATTTTACATGTTATGGTTTATAACTGTTGCCGTTTCACAGTTATTCCTTGTAATTTTCACAGACATTTTTTACAGTGCAGCCTAGGAAATAATAAGGCAGTTAGCAGTGTAGTTTCGGTGTTGTGGAGGGCCCCCGAATCATATTCTGCTTAGGGCCCCTTAAAGGCTTGGGCCGGCCCTGGATATCGAAACACAAATGATCAGAAACACATTGCGCAACGAGCGATTCGTCCGCCCCAGGCTGGATATTCTTTCATTTCCAGAGGAATATATGTTTGAGCCGCTTTTCGTCAAACGGCATCATTTATATTGAGAGCCTAATCCGGCCGTACATCACAAATCTGACACACCGCGGACGTGCGCTCACTCCTCTGCAGACGTCACTCCTCTGCAGACGTCACTCCTCTGCAGACGTCACTCCTCTGCAGACGTCACTCCTCTGCAGACGTCACTCCTCTGCAGACGTCACTCCTGTGCAGACGTCACTCCTCTGCAGACGTCACTCCTCTGCAGACGTCACTCCTCTGCAGACGTCACTCCTGTGCAGACGTCACTCCTCTGCAGACGTCACTCCTCTGCAGACGTCACTCCTCTGCAGACGTCACTCCTCTGCAGACATTGTGCACAGCGCTCCGTTTTTATGCAAATGGGGCTTCCTTTATAACATCGGCGATGCGGAGCACTGTGCCAAGGCGACAGTGTGTAGGGCGGTGAGGAAGGTCACCCTCGCACTAAAATGCGTTTGCCAGCCCACTCTCTTGACCCCTGACCCTGACCCTGAGCCGGGGCCCCAACAGCGTTTCAATGTGGCCCATTGCAGGACTAGAGCCATTGGCCTCCTCAAACCCGGTTCCAGTGCCTGCACAAGCCCAGGGTCACTCCAGAGGGCATGTGGCATCACTGTGGCCTGTGTTGTTCTCCAGAATATTGCAGTTATTAGGGGAGAGCAACACCTGCTGTACAAATCAATGACCCTGAGGATGACCACCCCATCCACCCTGAAGAGGTCCGGGATGGAAGAGCTGTCAGGGACCTCATTTATAGGAACGCCTTTGGATAATAAAACACTCGTACTTCAAATGTGATTTGGTTCATCTTTCCACATTCAAGAACTATTGTCATCATGCAAACATAACCAAATCTGATAGAATAAAACAGAAGCATCAATAAAACTGAAGCATAAGATGAACAGAAGCATGAGATAAAGGCACCATACATACAGCTTTATTCCCTACAATACAAAGCAACAGTTAGGATTTAGTTCCAATCATTAACATATTCCTCCATTTCCCCAATGCACCACCTCAACTGTTCCTGTAATTTAATCTGTAGATCTGCCTTCCTTATCTGGTGATGGAGATGCACCATGTCCCTGTCTGTGTTGTGGATCTGCTGTATGAGGTGCAGTCTGTACAGCTCTTTGGCTGGTAACTGTGAAACATATGCACAACATTTAAGTGCTGCACTTCTACATACAGATTTAGCAGGAAAATCTCACTGTGTGAAGCTGTGCGGCTGAACTTGATGGAGCTGCTCATGATGTCCAGCCATGTCCTGTTGAAACATACAAATGTACTTAGTCGTTTGTCCACTCATCACTTCAGTGCACATGAAACTATATTTCACTCAACAGTGTAAAGAAATGTGAATAGGCCTCATGGCTCTGCAGGAACTTCACATCATATTAACACATACTTCAGTTGGCCCCTCTGGATCTATCCCTGTGGCAGCAGTCTGCGTCTCCTCCTCCTCCTCCTCCTCCTCATCATCAGCATCATCATCATCATCATCAGCATCATCATCATCATCATCATCAGCCTCCTCCTCCTCCTCCTGTGATAGAGAGACTGTTTCAGTACTTTCACCTCCCACCTGAGGCAGGATCTGAGTGTGGAATAGTTCCAGCTGCAGGGTGTTGTATTGGGTGGGGAGGCTGCACCAGGCAGAGGACACCATCCTCAACTGTTGGGTGAATAAAATAGGATATATCTATTGGTCTTATTTGATTTGATTAAATGCAGACAGAAGTGTTTACTTGCATCTGATGTAGGCACTTGTGTCCATGTACTGGGCTCAGAAGAGCTTCTTCCCCCAGGGCCCTCAGCCACCGGCCGGGGAGCGTTTTGGCTGAGGGCCTCACCTCAGCCTCGGTCACAATGGGTGGAGGTGGCCCTCCACCCATTTTTTTGGCCTCTGCTTCTTTCTGTTGGCTGAGCAGAACTCAGATGATTTTTTGTCATGTGCACAGTCACATTTCTAATGCAGCCTATTAAACTATAAATGTAGAGGCTAAACAAATCAAGTTTTCATTTCCTTTAAGTGGAGGTCAGGTTTAAACAGCATTTTGTTCATAATTAGCATTACTATTTGAAGCAGCCACTGAAGTAACATTTACTTTAACCTAAGGCATTTAAAAAAACATGCCTTACCACTTTGTATGATATTTTTATATTTCATTTTTAGCTGCTTCCACGTCCTTCTCTCCCCAGTTGCACCTAAACGAAAATCAGATTTTATTCCTATTTAACTCGGCAATTAAGCGATGATCTTACAGTTGAATGTGAACTTAATTAAACAATTCAAACTCACGCATTGACTCGGCTGCAGTTTCCCTCACGCGCATCTCTCTCCTTTGCCTCTGCAGGTGTTTGATTTACAACGGAAAATTGTTTCCTTCTCCCCGGAGCCTCCATGAGGCCCTCGAGCTCCAGCTGAAGTAAGTTGATCTCTTTTTTGTCATTGTCATGGTGACACTCATGGTTTCAGGGATCCATTGACTGTGGCTTTTTATAGTAGTCGTGCACTCGCGTAGCTCAGGGTGAACCTGCTCAGAGTTGGTTTACCTCATTCATATCAGCGGCTCTGGAACCGAAAACTCAGGGTTTCCCGTCTCAGGGTCAGTCAACCCAGAGCTCATGGAGAAACTCAGAGTATGTTTGAACCCACTTTCTGGAACAGGCCCCTGGTTTAGTCTTTGTTTAGTCTTGTTCAGTCCTGGTTTAGTCCTGGTTCAGTCCTGGTTTAGTCCTGGTTTAGTCCTGGTTTAGTCCTGGTTTAGTCCTGGTTTAGTCCTGGTTTAGTCCTGGTTTAGTCCTGGTTTAGTCCAGTGAGGAGTTGGTTGGGCTCATTAAGAATCAAAGACTTCATTAATCCTCATTACACATGTGCTGCAGCTCAGGCTGTTTTAAGTTTCAGCTCTCTCGCTCCCTCTCCCCGCTCTCTCTCCCCTTTTTCCTCTCTCTCCTCTCTTTCTCCTCTCTCTCCCCTCTCTCACCCTCTCTCTCCCTTCTTTCTTTCACTCTTCCTCTCTCCCTGATCCCTACATTACTGTCCAAATCTCCGAAACCACATTAGTGTTTCTTTTCTCCCTCTCCATCCCTCTCGCCCCTCTCTCCTCCCTCCCCTGCTCTTCACCCTCCACCTCTCTCCCTCCCTCTGTCTCTCATATCCATACACTCGTGTCCACATCTGAGAGCCAGAATCTAAACCTCATTAGTGGATTTAATAGTTTGTGGAAGTGGTTCTGTAGGCTCCTCATGTGTCAGAGGTTCATTCAACATTTAGAATTCAAATCGTTTCTTTGACGACCGCTTCTTTCACCATAGACTTCTGTTAATGAAACAGGACCTACTCAGGTGGATTTAGTCCTGGTTTAGACTGGCTTCAGACCTGTTTTAGTTCTGGTTCAGACCTGGTTTAGTCCTGGTTCAGTCCTGGTTCAGTCCTGGTTCAGTCCTGGTTCAGTCCTGGTTTAGTCCTGGTTCAGACCTGGTTTAGTCCTGGTTCACCTAGTTCAGTCCTGGTTCAGTCCTGGTTTAGTCCTGGTTCATTCCTGGTTCAGTCCTGGTTCAGTCCTGGTTTAGTCCTGGTTCAGTCCTCGTTCATTCCTGGTTCAGTCCTGGTTTAGTCCTGGTTCAGTCCTGGTTCAGTCCTGGTTTAGTCCTGGTTTAGTCCTGGTTCAGTCCTGGTTCAGTCCTGGTTTAGTCCTGGTTCAGTCCTGGTTCAGTCCTGGTTCAGTCCTGGTTTAGTCCTGGTTCAGTCCTGGTTCAGTCCTAGTTCAGTCCTGGTTTAGTCCTGGTTCAGTCCTGGTTTAGTCCTGGTTCAGTCCTGGTTCAGTCCTGGTTTAGTACTGGTTCAGACCTGGTTTAGTCCTGGTTCTCCTAGTTCTGTCCTTGTTCAGTCCTGGTTTAGTCCTGGTTCAGTCCTGGTTTAGTCCTGGTTCAGTCCTGGTTCAGTCCTGGTTTAGTACTGGTTCAGACCTGGTTTAGTCCTGGTTCACCTAGTTCAGTCCTAGTTCAGTCCTGGTTTAGTCCTGGTTCAGACCTGGTTCAGTCCTGGTTCAGTCCTGGTTCGGTCCTGGTTCAGTCCTGGTTTAGTCGTGGTTTAGTCCTGGTTCAGACCTGGTTTAGTCCTGTTTCAGCTATTCCACACATCGTTCATACCTCGTTTAGTGCTGGTATATTCCTGGTTCAGTCCTGGTTCAGTCCTGGTTCAGTCCTGGTTTAGTCCTGGTTCAGACCTGGTTTAGTCCTGGTTCACCTAGTTCAGTCCTGGTTCAGTTCAGGCTGTCTTCAGCCTGTCCCGTCCATCCCACCCGCCTATCGCGTAGATCAAACCATCCAGCAAAGTCACACTAATGAAGCACCTATGTGAATGCATGGGTGCTATTTCTTCTGCGTGTGAATTGCCAGGTCGTACTTGCAGGTAGTGTTGAGGTGGTGATTGCCGTCCAGACCCTCCAATCACGTACACAGATCCATTAAGGAACACTGTGCCGTGCTGGGCTCTTGGAGTCCAGTCATCATTAACCACACACCCAGCGATCGGTGAGGTTGTCATAGACTTCAATTCTGTTGGTTGTTCTGTCTTGGCTATAGCCACCAATAACCATAAGCACCGCACTGGGCAGCCTTGGAGTGGCTAGACGAGTGGGCAGGGAGGCATTGTACCTCCTAGCTCTTTCATCCAACATCACCTTTATGATCTTCTCCTCCACAATCTTCCAGTTATGAATGTAGTGGGACAGGTTATATCTAATCATGCACTGAGTGAAGTCATCAACATGGATCAGACCCAGACGGACTTTTAGTAGGAGGTCGGCCAAGTAGTGGTTCCTTTCCTCAGGAGCATGTGCAATCCATCTGATGACTGCCACTAACACGGTGGTCTCCTCCTTCACGTTCAGCCGATCATCATCAATGACTGAACACAGGTCTTCCCTGGAGAGCTGGAAGAACTCTTCAGAGCTGGTCACCACCTCTTCGAAATGCTTCAGGACGTATAAGAAGGCTTGTTTCCTCAGCTGGGGGTAGTAGTTTGAGATACCCCATACAGTGATGCAGTTACTGGGGGACATTTGCTCCTTCATGACCTGACAGCAGACTTCGGTAATGCCGCTCACATCTAAGTAGTCAGCAGCTATAAAGAGCTCCTGGAGGTTTTCCTGGGTGATGTGCACCACCCGGTGTAGCAGTAGTCCAGGATAATCTTCATGATATCAGCTGACACATTGGAGATCTCAAACACCTGGCAGTCAGGGCTGGACCAGTTAGTGAAGAGGCTTTTTAAAGTATGTGCTGCAGCTACACAGAACCAGTTTGTGTGCTGGGAATTGCACGCCCGGCCACGTTGAGCAAAGCATCGCACAACTTCTGCTCCTCCTCAATTCCTTGAACACAGTGTTCATGTTTGGTTTTGTATTTGAAAATGGATATCTTTGCACAGAGACATGTCTGTCGCTCTTGCTAACTGTGATCGTTTCCATCTCTGTCTTTTTATCTTCCATCTCTGTCCTTTTATGTTACGTGCCGTAGATCTGAACTCTCTTCTCAAATGTTCTGCTGCTGAAAGCGAGAACAACCCACATTCTCTGCTTCTTTGAGCTTTGACACATTAAAGCTTTGTAGTGTCTTTAAGTTCTGTTGCTGCAATCTGATTGGTGGAATTCCGATTCTAGAATGTGATGATGTCATACTCATACGCCTACTGCAAGAGCCAGATTTTCCTATTGATTATCCGTCCGTCTGTCTGTCCGTCTGTCCGTCTGTCCGTCTGTCTGTGGACAATTTCTTGTCCGCGCTCTAACTCCACAACTGTCTCACCTAGGAATGTCAAACTTCCAAACTGCACCAACAATTCATCTTTAACTGGGTTTGACAAATTCTAACTTAATTCTATATACAATAATTCAAAGTACGGACGTATTTTGCCCCGCTGGAGGAGCTCTTGTTTAGTCCTGGTTTAGTCCTGGTTCAGTCCTGGTTTAGTCCTGGTTCAGTCCTGGTTCAGTCCTGGTTCATACCTGGTTTAGTCCTGGTTCAGTCCTAGTTCAGTCCTGGTTTAGTCCTGGTTCAGTCCTGGTTCATACCTGGTTTAGTCCTGGTTCAGTCCTAGTTCAGTCCTGGTTTAGTCCTGGTTCAGTCCTGGTTTAGTTCTGGTTCAGACCTGGTTTAGTCCTGGTTCACCTAGTTCAGTCCTAGTTCAGTCCTGGTTTAGTCCTGGTTCAGTCCTGGTTTAGTCCTGGTTCAGACCTGGTTTAGTCCTGGTTCACCTAGTTCAGTCCTGGTTCAGTCCTGGTTTAGTCTTGTTTCAGTCCTGGTTCAGACCTGGTTCAATCCTGGTTTAGTCCTGGTTCAGTCCTGGTTCAGTCCTGGTTCAGTCCTGGTTTAGTCCTGGTTCATTCC
>CM060657.1:1998801-2031301 GCA_030686955.1 Odontamblyopus rebecca | reverse complement strand
TCTTCCAGTTATGAATGTAGTGGGACAGGTTATATCTAATCATGCACTGAGTGAAGTCATCAACATGGATCAGACCCAGACGGACTTTTAGTAGGAGGTCGGCCAAGTAGTGGTTCCTTTCCTCAGGAGCATGTGCAATCCATCTGATGACTGCCACTAACACGGTGGTCTCCTCCTTCACGTTCAGCCGATCATCATCAATGACTGAACACAGGTCTTCCCTGGAGAGCTGGAAGAACTCTTCAGAGCTGGTCACCACCTCTTCGAAATGCTTCAGGACGTATAAGAAGGCTTGTTTCCTCAGCTGGGGGTAGTAGTTTGAGATACCCCATACAGTGATGCAGTTACTGGGGGACATTTGCTCCTTCATGACCTGACAGCAGACTTCGGTAATGCCGCTCACATCTAAGTAGTCAGCAGCTATAAAGAGCTCCTGGAGGTTTTCCTGGGTGATGTGCACCACCCCGGTGTAGCAGTAGTCCAGGATAATCTTCATGATATCAGCTGACACATTGGAGATCTCAAACACCTGGCAGTCAGGGCTGGACCAGTTAGTGAAGAGGCTTTTAAAGTATGTGCTGCAGCTACACAGAACCAGTTTGTGTGCTGGGAATTGCACGCCGGCCACGTTGAGCAAAGCATCGCACAACTTCTGCTCCCTCCTCAATTCCTTGAACACAGTGTTCATGTTTGGTTTTGTATTTGAAAATGGATATCTTTGCACAGAGACATGTCTGTCGCTCTTGCTAACTGTGATCGTTTCCATCTCTGTCTTTTTATCTTCCATCTCTGTCCTTTTATGTTACGTGCCGTAGATCTGAACTCTCTTCTCAAATGTTCTGCTGCTGAAAGCGAGAACAACCCACATTCTCTGCTTCTTTGAGCTTTGACACATCAAAGCTTTGTAGTGTCTTTAAGTTCTGTTGCTGCAATCTGATTGGTGGAATTCTGATTCTAGAATGTGATGATGTCATACTCATACTCCTACTGCAAGAGCCAGATTTCCCTATTGATTATCCGTCCGTCTGTCTGTCCGTCTGTCCGTCTGTCTGTGGACAATTTCTTGTCCGCGCTCTAACTCCACAACCGTCTCACCTAGGAATGTCAAACTTCCAAACTGCACCAACAATTCATCTTTAACTAGGTTTGACAAATTCTAACTTAATTCTATATACAATAATTCAAAGTACGGGCGTATTTTGCCCCGCTGGAGGAGCTCTTGTTTAGTCCTGGTTTAGTCCTGGTTCAGTCCTGGTTTAGTCCTGGTTCAGTCCTAGTTCAGTCCTGGTTTAGTCCTGGTTCAGTCCTGGTTTAGTTCTGGTTCAGACCTGGTTTAGTCCTGGTTCACCTAGTTCAGTCCTAGTTCAGTCCTGGTTTAGTCCTGGTTTAGTCCTGGTTCAGTCCTGGGTCAGTCCTGGTTTAGTTCTGGTTCAGACCTGGTTTAGTCCTTGTTCACCTAGTTCAGTCCTAGTTCAGTCCTGGTTTAGTCCTGGTTCAGTCCTGGTTTAGTTCTGGTTCAGACCTGGTTTAGTCCTGGTTCACCTAGTTCAGTCCTAGTTCAGTCCTGGTTTAGTCCTGGTTCAGTCCTGGTTTAGTCCTGGTTCAGACCTGGTTCAGTCCTGGTTCAGTCCTGGTTCAGTCCTGGTTCAGTCCTGGTTTAGTCCTGGTTCAGTCCTGGTTCAGTCCTGGTTCAGTCCTGGTTTAGTCCCGGTTCAGTCCTGGTTCAGTCCTGGTTCAGTCCTAGTTCAGTCTTGGTTCAGTCCTGGTTCAGTCCTAGTTCAGTCTTGGTTCAGTCCTGGTTCGGTCCTGGTTCGGTCCTGGTTCGGTCCTGGTTCAGACCTGGTTCAGACCTGGTTCAGACCTGGTTCAGACCCGGTTCAGACCCGGTTTAGTCCTGGTTTAGTCCTGGTTCACCTAGTTCAGTCCTGGTTCAGTCCTGGTTTAGTCCTGGTTCAGTCCTGGTTTAGTCCTGGTTCAGACCTGGTTTAGTCCTGGTTCACCTAGTTCAGTCCTGGTTCAGTCCTGGTTTAGTCCTGGTTCAGTCCTGGTTCAGTCCTGGTTCAGACCTGGTTCAGTCCTGGTTTAGTCCTGGTTCAGTCCTGGTTCAGTCCTGGTTTAGTCCTGGTTTAGTCCTGGTTCATTCCTGGTTCAGTCCTGGTTCAGTCCTGGTTTAGTCCTGGTTCAGTCCTGGTTCAGTCCTGGTTCAGTCCTGGTTCAGTCCTGGTTCAGTCCTGGTTTAGTCCTGGTTCAGTCCTGGTTCAGTCCTGGTTCAGGCCTGGTTCGGTCCTGGTTCGGTCCTGGTTCGGTCCTGGTTCAGGCCTGGTTTAGTCCTGGTTCAGTCCTGGTTTAGTCCTGGTTTAGTCCTGGTTTAGTCCTGGTTCACCTAGTTCAGTCCTAGTTCAGTCCTGGTTTAGTCCTGGTTCAGACCTGGTTCAGTCCTGGTTCAGTCCTGGTTCAGTCCTGGTTCGGTCCTGGTTCACCTAGTTCAGTCCTGGTTCAGTCCTGGTTCAGTCTTGGTTCATTCCTGGTTCAGTCCTGGTTCAGTCCTGGTTCAGTCCTGGTTTAGTCCTGGTTCGGTCCTGGTTCGGTCCTGGTTTGGTCCTGGTTTGGTCCTGGTTCAGTCCTGGGTTAGACCTGGTTCAGACCTGGTTTAGTCCTGGTTCAGTCCTGGTTTAGTCCTGGTTCACCTAGTTCAGTCCTAGTTCAGTCCTGGTTTAGTCCTGGTTTAGTCCTGGTTCAGTCCTGGTTCACCTAGTTCAGTCCTAGTTCAGTCCTGGTTTAGTTCTGGTTCAGACCTGGTTTAGTCCTGGTTCACCTAGTTCAGTCCTGGTTTAGTCCTGGTTCAGTCCTGGTTCAGTCCTGGTTCAGTCCTGGTTTAGTCCTGGTTCAGTCCTGGTTCAGTCCTGGTTCAGTCCTGGTTTAGTCCTGGTTTAGTCCTGGTTTTGTCCTGGTTTTGTCCTGGTTCAGACCTGGTTCACTGTAATTTCCTCTCTCTCCTCCCATCTGTTTTCTCTCTTCGATCGATCCTCCTCTCTTCACCTTCTTTCTCTATCCTTTCTTCATCTCCTCTTCATCCTCCTTTTCTCGCTCTCCTTGCCCCTTCACATCACACCACTCTCTCCCCCTCTCTATATTCTCTCTCCTTCTCTCTTCTCTCTTAATCTCTATTGTCTCTCCCTCTATTCTCTCTTCCTGCCTGTTCTCTCTCCCTCTCTTCTCTCTCCCTTTCTCTTCTCTCTCCCCCTCTCTCCCTCTCTCTTCTCTCTTAATCTCTATTGTCTCTCCCTCTATTCTCTCTTCCTGCCTGTTCTCTCTCCCTCTATTCTCTCTCCCTCTCTCTTCTCTCCCCCTCTCTCTTCTCTCTCCCTCTCTCTTCTCTCTCCTTCTCCCCCTCTCTCCCTCTCCCTTCTCTCTCCCCTTCTCTCCCTCTCTCTTCTCTCTCCCTCTCTATTCTCTCTTAATCTCTATTGTCTCTCCCTCTATTGTCTCTCCCTCTCTCTTCTCTGTCCCTCTCTATTCTCTCTCTTTTCTCTCCCTCTCTGTTCTCTCTCTCTCCTCTCTCCCTCTCTATTCTCTCTCCCTCTCTGTTCTCTCTCCCTCTCTCTTTTCTCTCCCTCTCTGTTCTCTCTCCCTCTCTCTTCTCTGTCCCTCTCTATTCTCTCTCCCTCTCTATTCTCTGTCCCTCTATTCTCTCTCTTTTCTCTCCCTCCCTGTTCTCTCTCCCTCTCTGTTCTCTCTTCCTCTCTGTTCTCTCTCCCTCTCTGTTCTCTCTTCCTCTCTCTTCTCTCTCCCTCTCTCTTCTCTCTCCCTCTCTGTTCTCTCTCTCTCTCTGTTCTCTCTTCCTCTCTGTTCTCTCTCTCTCTCTGTTCTCTCTCCCTTTCTGTTCTCTCTTCCTCTCTGTTCTCTCTTCCTCTCTGCATCCTCCCATCGTCTCCACATTTTTACCACTCTTCTCTTTCCTTACTCTACTCTCTCTCTCTTTCATCCTCTCCTCCTCTCTTCTCTCTCATCTATCCTTTTTCTATCCTCCACTCTGTGTCTCTCTCATCTCTCTCACCCTCCCTCTCTTTCTCTTAGTCCTGGTTTAGACCTGGTTTAGACCTGGAATAGTCTTATTATAGACCTGGTTTAGACCTGGTTTAGTTCAGGTGTAGACATAGATTAGACCTGAAATAGGCCTGATTCAGACCCGGTGGTACTGGGAAAGTCGTGTCTTTCATTTGGTGATAGTTGGTGTGAAACGTTTGCTCACATAAAGAAAACACTCCTGTTGTGTCCATGCTCAGGGTGAGCTGCTCTTGTGGCTGACTGACTCAGACATGCTCAGGGTGAGCTGCTCTTGTGGCTGACTGACTCAGACACTGAGCACTTGGAAAACCTTTTTTTTCTTAAATCTTAAATTTTTCACATAATATTTTGGCTTTTTGATCTATGAGAAAGTGCCGCTGGTGCAATTCAAATGTCAGAAGTTAAAGTTGCACTATGTAACTTTTTGGTTAGAGGTCTGTCACCTTGTTTCTATGGAGATGTCATTGCTCTGCCTGGAATGTTCCACAGTGTGGCATTAAACAGCTCTTCTTTACATGTATTCAATTACAGGTGGTTTTAAAGCTGTATGTGAGTGGAGTGCCTCTCCACAGATCTGGCCTGTAACTTGATCTGGCTTGGTCTCCGTGAAGACTGAAAAGTCTAATGCCGTACTGTGGAACAATCCAGACAAAGCAATATCATCTCCATGGAGAAAGGCATTTGACAAACCTTCCACCAGAGAAGTTACACAATGCACCGTTATGGACGACTGGATTGTGTGATTTGAGCAGCTTGTTTTTCCTGTATCCTTGGTGACTCTACTTGGCGTTAGCTATGCTAGTCAGCTATGCTAGTCAGCTATGCTAGTCAGCTATGCTAGTCAGCTATGCTAGTCAGCTAGCACTGAAATGCTATAGACTCTTTACAATGCAACAGACTCTGTAGACCAAATATGTGAGAAGATGCTCCAGAGGGAATGTCCATGAAACAACAGAGCGAGAGAGGCTGAGGAGAGACTTTGTTATGTCTCCAGGGATCGATCAATCTATCGATCTATCTATCTATCTATCTATCTATCTATCTATCTATCTATCTATCTATCTATCTATCTATCTATCTATCTATCTATCTATCTATCTGTCCATCTATCTATCTATCTGTCCATCTATCTATCTATCTGTCCATCTATCTATCTATCTGTCTGTCTGACCAGTTGAGCTGCTCTGAGACTTTTGTTTGAGCTTTTCATTTCTGATTGTTGGTACTGCTCAGTACCTATCAGCGTCTATCAGTGGCGGCACGGTGGCTGAGTGGCAACACTCAGGCCTCACAGCAAGAAGGTTGCGGGTTCGATCCCCGGGTCACCCGGGCCTTTCTGTGTGGAGTTTGCATGTTCCTCCCCGTGTCTGGATGGGTTTCCTCCGGGTGCTCCGGTTTCCCCCATCACCCCTATGAACTAACATCAAGGACCATGTTGTCCACCCTCCTGTGGGCTCACCACCTGCAGAGGGGTTCATAGGGGGGGTCAGGTGCTATGAGTATTGGGCAGCAAACTGCCCCCGCGACCCAGCCGGATTAAGCGGGAGAAGATGGATGGATGGTACTGCTCAGTGTGTTTGAATTAATCACTTTAGTTCCACTGATCCTCCAGAGTGACTCCAGAACACTTCAATAACACACTCTATATGTCTGCTCCTCTGCTCTCATGATGACATAACAGCTCTTACCTGCTCACACTCCTCCTCCTCCTCCTCCTCCTCCTCCTCCTCCTCCACACCTGCTCTTTATGTAATATTGTGTCATCTCCATTTTCTGTTCAAACACACTGCTGCTAATGGTGCTTTCACAGTCTGGTCTTCATAATCACATGTAATATGGTGTGGTGTTTCAGAGGCTGTATTTCCCATCCTGTCTTTGGACACTTGAACACACCTCTGCTCCTCGAGAGTCCACAGTCCTGCTCCGTCTGTGACAAAGAGCTGTTTAAATCCGATCTATCTGAGAGGTACCAGTTTGTCAATGTAAATGGTCGATCTTCAGAGTGCACTAATGTTAACTACGGCGTGCCGCAGGGTTCAGTACTTGGACCCATTCTGTTTATGCTCTACATGCTGCCCCTAGGAAATGTAATCAGAAAGCACAGCATTAACTTTCACTGTGATGCAGATAACACACAGTTGTACTTATCAATAAAACCTGGTCACAGTGACATGTGGAAAAGCTCAGTGCCTGTGTCAGGGACATAAAGACCTGGATGACAGTTACTATCTCCTTCTTAACCCTGAAAAAACAGAGGTTATTACACTTGGCCCCAAAAACCTGAGAGAGGCTCTATTAGATCAGATAGTTTCCCTGGATGGCATCAGTGTGACCTCGAGCTCCACCGTGAGGAACCTGGGGGTTATATTTGACCAAGACTTATCATTTAAAGCCCACATAAACCAAGTCTGTAAAACAGCATCTTCCACCTCCACAACATCACCAAAGTTAGAAATATCTTATCCAAAAATGATGCAGAAAAGCTTGTCCATGCATTTATTTCATCAAGATTAGACGACTGTAACTCTCTGCTGCAGCCTGCCCTAAAAGCTACTAAAAAGCATTCAGCTTGTTCAAAATGCAGCAGCAAAATTATTAACAGGAACAAATAGAAGAGAACACATTACTCTGGTGTTAGCTTCACTTCATTGGCTCCCGGTCGAGTTTAGAATGAAGTTTAAAGTCCTTCTTTTCACCTATAAAGCTGTAAATGGGACGGCCCCATCCTATATTACTGACCTGACAGCACCTTACAAACCAAACAGACACTGCGCTCACAAAATGCAGGACTACGGGTGGTTCCCAGATTTAATAAACTTACAATGGGAGGTAGAACCATGTAGTTACCAATCTCCTGTTTTATGGAATCAGCTTCCACCTCATGTCAGAGAGGCAGACACAGTCTCTACATTTAAGGTTAGGCTTAAAACATTCTTCTATGAGAAAGCTTATGGCCAGGTTAGAGGAGCAGGGTTAACTCCACAGCTGAAGTCAGGCTGCTCTAGGAGTTAGATGCTGGGGGAAGTATGGAGCCCTGAGCCTCTGTCCTCTTATTCAAACTGCTCCTTCTCCTTCATCTCTGTCCCATAACCTCATGTTTTACACAGACAAATCAGTTCACTGCTGTTCACCAGTGTCTCTCTCTTCTTCTCTTCTGCTCCCCTTTGGAGTGGAGCTGTTTCAGAGGTTTCAGATGTTCCTCCCGTGACCAGACCCTGACCAGAGCTTAGCTCTACCCCTCTCCACTCACCTGTCTGCCTGAAGCCCTCAACCCAAATAAGCTGATGTCCAGTCCCCCACACGTCTGCCTGTCCGTCTGAACCCTGCTCTCTATAAAGTGACTGGTTCCTCAAAGTTCTCAGGTCTGAAGGTGCCGCATGGCGACAGCTGTTGGCAACAGTGTCTGGAGAGAATTTTCCCATACTGCACCTGCCGGTGGGTTATTTGCTCTGCCACCAAGGATCATGTGTTCATTGAGAGACTGAGGATGGGACAATGTGTTTGCTGATGTCTGTGTTTCCATGTTTTTCACTGTGAAGCTCATTGGGGCAACTGTTGTTGTGATTCTGGGCTATAGAAATAAAACTGAATTGAAATGAATCTAAAGGACCAGATCTGGACTAAAGCTTTTGAATGTTTTGAACGTTTTGAATGTTCACAGTCAGTGCAGAACAACAGAAAAACACTGAAAACGTCAGACTCTCAACTCACAATAGGAGAGTTTAAACAGTGGAGGAACATGTGTTTATGAAACTGCACTGGATGAAGGACACTGTTATAACAGGAGCTTGAGACATGGATAATAGAACATGTGTATTAGGAGAATGTTCCTGTACTGATGTCCCTTCTCATTCACCCTCTGAAGCTGTGTGGAGTTTTGCATGTTCTCCCTGTGTCTGGGTGAGTTTGCTCTGGGCATTCTGGTTTCCCCCATTATTTCTGCTGTGCAAACTATTCCTGAGCAGATGTCTCAGTGACACTGATGGATGGGTCAAATGCAGAGGACACATTTTCTTCCGGGGACAGCAAAGGCTAATCTGGTGACATTCACCGTGCCGGACCACAGGGGCAGGTGGAAATCAGGTCTTTGTATCACTCTCCACCTTCTCTCTCTGGCACTGGTGTCTCTGTGGTAATTCTCACACTTTTCTAACACCAAACTCAGGTCCACCAGGAGAAGAGCTGTACTGCACCCTTCATTCACTTCACACACACTGAAGATACCACTGATCCTGCAGCTGATGCCATCAACATTCCCTGAGGGTGTGATGCTTACTGACTGCTGAACTACAGGTGATGTGATTTGTGCTGTTTAACACGTCTCTCACATGCAAAATTAGTCACAGGCTTTCAGTTGAAAGTCAGTCTCCTAAATGGCACCATGAACCTGAAAATGTGCTGTTTAAATCCATTTAAAGTTTGTTCTTGAGCTTTCAGGCAGTCTAAAAACTTTTTGTGTTGTGCCGCATTGTCACCATAGTAACAGATTAACACTCTGCCATACAGTAGACATACATGCAGAACCCCCCACCCAGTGTAATGCCACTGCAGTATCAATTGTTACCACAGTAACTACAGCTCCCCTAGGACAGACTGATGGTAGAGAGGCACCATCGGCCCCTCCCACCACAATCACACACAACACTCTCATATTAGGCACTATGGGTGAAGTGTCTTGCTTAAGGACAGAACACATTTTTAGCCATTGGTACCACCCCTGGTATTCTCATAGGTTTCTCATTCAAGTCCTGACCAGGCCCTGCTTAGTGAAGGAGACCAGACGAGATCTGGTCTGTCTATGAGGTCATGCAGGAGCAGGAGCTGTCCACTGAGCTGTGGTGCTGATCTTGATCTTTTCTGTCTGTGCTGCTGCTTTCTTCACACAGTTGGTGCATATCCACAGCATTTTTGCTTGTGTTGTTTTTTATTTACTCTTCTTTTATTTGTATTTTCTTTATTCCAAATCTGTCATTTACCAATATCTGTATCAATAATATTCATTTTTGGATCATGATATGCAGACATCATACATGTAGAGATGTTTAGTGTAATGATCTCGACACTGCTTCTGCAATAAACATGTTTCAGCTGTTCTGTTGGCAACAGTAGGTACTGTACCTAACATTCTAATTATTTACATGATGAGTATGTAAGCACTTTGCACAACACTCAGAGCCAAGAACAGAATTTTGCCCTCACAGTAAAGCTAGCAACAACTAGCATGCTAATGCACACTTCCTGCATGTCATCTTACACCTTGAAATGTAAGGCCTAAGCCTGTTCATAGCAACAACACATTGCCATGGCAACCAGAGCAACATCATCACTTTGATCGCCCAGAGATACTATAAGAACGAACATAGACAAACACAAGCAGCACTTGACCTTTGCAGATTATTTTAATATGAAGAGCAGGAGATCGTTCACAGATGAGCTTCAAACTCCAAAAAGTCCCCAAAATCTCCCACATGCTTCAGACAGAACCCACAGACACATGCAGATCAACAGGGCAGCCTCAGGCCAGGCTCAGGCCAGCCTCAGTCCAGCCTCAGTCCAGCCTCAGTCCAGCCTCAGGCCAGGCTCAGGCCAGGCTCAGGCCAGGCTCAGGCCAGGCTCAGGCCAGGCTCAGTCCAGCCTCAGTCCAGGCTCAGTCCAGGCTCAGTCCAGGCTCAGTCCAGGCTCAGTCCAGGCTCAGTCCAGGCTCAGTCCAGGCTCAGTCCAGGCTCAGTCCAGGCTCAGGCCAGGCCAGGCTCAGTCCAGGCTCAGTCCAGGCTCAGTCCAGGCCAGGCTCAGGCCAGGCTCAGTCCAGGCTCAGGCCAGGCTCAGTCCAGGCTCAGGCCAGGCTCAGTCCAGGCTCAGTCCAGGCTCAGGCCAGGCTCAGTCCAGGCTCAGTCCAGGCTCAGTCCAGGCAAAGCTGGCTTCACTGAGATAAGAAACATATGTACAGAAGGTAAAAGGACAGAATGTTAAAGAGGTGGATTTGACTTCTCTGGGGTATTATCTGTAACGCATCACATATTTAGATCCATGTTACCTTTGATTGTTTTGAAAATGTTATATTCACCCAAAAACATTGTATTAACATGTTTTATAAGTTTCACTTCATTTGACACTCTGAGTCTCCCTTCCATTTACTCCATTTGCTAAGTTACCCCCCCTTCAGAGCACTATCTTAACACAATCAGCGTGCATCCTGCTCATGAAACTACTGCACAACACATCAGGTTTGTCAAGCTGCTGTGTCAGTTTTGTGTCATGTTTTTGAATATTTATGGAGAATTGTCCTGTGGGCTCATGGGTGACATATGGAGGGTTTGAAAAGGGCCCAGGAGATATCTCTAAATTACTCAAATGTTTCAAATTAAAGCTACAGTATGTCATTTCCTGTAGGTGTAAAATCAACTACGTAATTCCATGGAAATTTACATTCACACTCCTGAACATTATCCATGATGACAGATACATGTTAGGACACATATTTTTTCAAGTTTATCACTGCTGGGGTTGGGTGGTATCCAAATTTTCATACGGTTAAATATTCTCAGCATTTTACCAGGGTATACGGTATTACCGTGACTAATTCAGAATTATTTTGTAGCTGCTCCTAAACCATTCAAAAACAGTCGCAACATTATATTTGAAGATGAGGCACAAGTTCTGATCAAACCAAACTTTGCAGCGCGTTCGATCGCATCAGCGCACGACCTGTTTTTATCAGCGCTTATACTGTATGCAAATGAGCTGTATGCAAATGAGCCATGCGGTTTGAAATTTAGTTTCTGTAAAACGTAAACAAATGTGCCAAAGCTGCATTAACCACAATATTACTCAAAGTCTATAATGAGCGGAGCAATGGAAATGTAGAGCGGTGGAGAGGACCAATCAAAGCCCTTATTGTCTGCGTCACTTCCCCTCGCCGTCTCTGTCCCCTTTTGACTTTCGGCGTTCAATAAAACATCTCAACTTTTCGGCTCCACATAAAGCATCAGTCAGTTTGTTTTTCTTTATTCTTACTCGCTGCGTGTGGGTGGATATCTCGCTGCGTGGGGATGGATATCTCGCTGCGTGGGGATGGATATCTCGCTGCGTGGGGATGGATATCTCGCCGCGTGGGGATGGATATCTCGCCGCGTGGGGATGGATATCTCGCTGCGTGGGGATGGATATCTCGCCGCGTGTGGATGGATATCTCGCTGCGTGGGGATGGATATCTCGCTGCGTGGGGATGGATATCTCGCCGCGTGTGGATGGATATCTCGCTGCGTGGGGATGGATATCTCGCGGCGTGGGGATGGATATCTCGCCGCGTGTGGATGGATATCTCGCCGCGTGTGGATGGATATCTCGCTGCGTGTGGGTGGATATCTCGCTGCGTGGGGATGGATATCTCGCTGCGTGGGGATGGATATCTCGCTGCGTGGGGATGGATATCTCGCTGCGTGGGGATGGATATCTCGCCGCGTGGGGATGGATATCTCGCCGCGTGGGGATGGATATCTCGCCGCGTGTGGATGGATATCTCGCTGCGTGGGGATGGATATCTCGCCGCGTGGGGATGGATATCTCGCCGCGTGGGGATGGATATCTCGCCGCGTGGGGATGGATATCTCGCCGCGTGGGGATGGATATCTCGCCGCGTGTGGATGGATATCTCGCCGCGTGGGGATGGATATCTCGCTGCGTGGGGATGGATATCTCGCCGCGTGGGGATGGATATCTCGCCGCGTGGGGATGGATATCTCGCCGCGTGTGGATGGATATCTCGCCGCGTGGGGATGGATATCTCGCCGCGTGTGGATGGATATCTTGCTGCGTGGGGATGGATATCTCGCTGCGTGGGGATGGATATCTCGCTGCGTGTGGATGGATATCTCGCTGCGTGTGGATGGATATCTCGCTGCGTGGCGATGGATATCTCGCTGCGTGGGGATGGATATCTTGCCGCGTGTGGATGGATATCTCGCCGCGTGGGGATGGATATCTCGCCGCGTGTGGATGGATATCTCGCTGCGTGGGGATGGATATCTCGCTGCGTGGGGATGGATATCTATCGCAACTGCAAGTGTTGCTAGTTTTTGATACCGTGGGAGTTATAACGATCCTTCATCAGCACCTGCCTGAAAAGGTTTTAGATTTCATCCATGCATGTCTGAGCAATGTAGTGATCTCTCCTGGCCCTATTCAAATCTTCCTTATGGTTAGCTGTAAGGTTCTGTACAAGGCTCCGCCCACATGCCTACGTCACCAACGCTTCCTCACTACAACTTTCTATAAATATACAAAAACATGACACAAAAATGTACACAGAATCTTCACAAATCTGATATGATGTGCAGTAGTTTCATTAGCAGGACGCGTGCTGATTGCACTCTGAAGGGGGAGTGACTTAGGAAACATGTTAATACGATTTTTATGAATATAACCTTTTCAAAACACTAAAAGTTAACATCTATGATCTAAATATGTGTTGTGTTAGTTAATACCCCGTAGAAGTCAAACACCTGCTCTTTCATTGGTCTAACTGGTGACAGAGTTTTTCCTCCTGAGTGGCACAAACAGCTTCTGTGCGCACAGTCTGAACTTGTGATCCCTCACGCTGTAGATGATCACATTCCAACAGCTGTTCGACGCCAAAATCCAGAAGGAGAAAAACGAGAAGTTGCACCATTTATTCCCCAGCACGTTCCCCACCACAAAGACGGCGATGGGCGTGAACGAGGCCGTGAACGCCACCGTGAGTGCGCCGATGGTCTTCGCCGCCTTTATGTCCGAGAAAGTGGGTTTGCTGGAGCTCTGGCATTCTGATTCCGCCAGATGTTTTCTCCTCTTGGAATGCTGACGAATACTGGACAGAGAAATGATGTTGATGACAACAGTTCCTCCTAAAAGCGTGAAATCGAAGGTTGGAAAAAGCAAAAGTATGTTCCAAGCCTGTGACGGGAACTCTGTGATCGTCCCCAAAGCATAGTTGCACATCCGACTGCATGAATTATACTCCAGTGCAATATCGCTGCTAAAAATAATCGGCGAAACAGCAAGGAAAAAACTACCAATCCAAGAAAGCACAATCAAAATGGTGGTGCGTTTTCTCGTGATCACAGAGTCTTTGTGGAGAGGTCTCAAAACGGCGATGCTACGCTCGACTGTTAACATGAAAATAGTCGTTATGGAAACAAACGTGCACCCGGCGAAGATGGGCCCGATGACGTTGCACGGGTGGAAGCTAACCAGTTGCGAGTTGAAAGTTGTCCACTGGGGGGCGGAGTCAGTCACCATGAGGGAAACTTCGGCGTAAACGGATAAAGGGACGACGAAGACTCCCACAGCTAAATCGGCGACGGCGAGCGAGGCTTTGAGGTAGCCCTGCGGTGTGTGGAAGTGACGCGTGCCCAGAACCACGGCCAGGGTCACCACGTTACCAAACAGGATGGCCACGACCAGGAGGACCATGAAGATCACCATGACGACCTTGTTCACGACGGTGCAGCAGCAGACGGTGCAGTGAGGCGCCTCCGCAGACTGCCACCAGGAGGCAGTGTTGGGCTCCAGCATGGTCCCGGTGTGTGGGAGCAGTCCTGGGTCAAGACCGGGTTTAGACCTGGTTTAGATCTAGTGTTGAGCCATCTGGTCGTGGTTTATTCCTGGTTTGAACATTCGTTTGGGTTTAGTTCTGCTTGAGTACTGGTTTAGTTCTAGATTAGTCCTGGCTTAGTCTTGGTTTAATCTTAATTTAGTCTTAGTTTAGTCCTTGCTAAGGCTTTGTTTAGTCCTGGTTTAATCCTGTTTTAATCCTGGTTTAGTCCTAGTTTAATTTTGGTTCACTCCTGGTTTTGTCCCGGTTTAGTCCTGGTTTAGTCTTGGCTTAGTCCTGGTTTGATCTCTCTCCTTGAATAGTCTTGGTTTCTAAATGGTACAACTTTGGTGCGAGTGTTGATTTAAGACCTAGTTTAGTCTGACTTTAGTCCTGGTTTAGTCCCTGGTTTAGTTTGCCTTGGCTCTACTCCTTTTGGCTTCTTCATTTAGTCCTGGTGTAGGCCTGGTTCAGATCTTCACTGTGGCAGGAGAATTTGGGGGCCTGTGGTTGGTTCCATGTCCGAGATGATCTGACAAAAACAAATGAGAGCATCAATGATTCAAATCAGATGATGAGATGGTTATTCTGAAGTGTTTTCTGGTGCATCATGATTCATGACCTGCTCCTGTGTCTCTGCTTAAAAAAACTGTCTCAAATTGTTATTTGGTCTGGTCTAGTCCTGGTTTAGTCTTAGTTTAGTCCTGGTTTAGTCCTGGTTTAGTCCAGGTTTACCCCTGGTTTAGTCCTGGTTTACTACTGCTTTAGTCCTGGTTTAGTCCTCCTTTAGTCCTGCTTTAGTCCTGGTTTAGACCTCCTTTAGTCCTGGTTTAGACCTGCTTTACTCCTGCTTTAGTCCTAGTTTAGATCTCCTTTAGTCCTGGTTTAGACCTGCTTTAGTCCTAGTTTACTCCTGCTTTAGTCCTGGTTTAGACCTGCTTTAGTCCTGGTTTACTCCTGCTTTAGTCCTGGTTTAGACCTGCTTTAGTCCTGGTTTACTCCTGCTTTAGTCCTGGTTTAGATCTCCTTTAGTCCTGGTTTAGACCTGCTTTAGTCCTAGTTTACTCCTGCTTTAGTCCTGGTTTAGACCTGCTTTAGTCCTGGTTTACTCCTGCTTTAGTCCTGGTTTAGACCTGCTTTAGTCCTAGTTTACTCCTGCTTTAGTCCTGGTTTAGACCTGCTTTAGTCCTGGTTTAGACCTGCTTTAGTCCTGGTTTAGTCCTGGTGTAGTCCTGGTTTAGTCCTGGTTTAGTCCTGGTTTAGCCCTGGTTTAGTCCTGCTTTAGTCCTGCTTTAGTCCTGCTTTAGTCCTGCTTTAGTCCTGCTTTAGTCCTGGTTTAGACCTGCTTTAGTCCTAGTTTAGTCCTGCTTTAGACCTGCTTTAGACCTGCTTTAGTCCTGGTCTAGACCTGCTTTAGTCCTGGTTTAGACCTGCTTTAGTCCTAGTTTAGTCCTGCTTTAGTCCTGCTTTAGACCTGCTTTAGTCCTGCTTTAGTCCTGCTTTAGTCCTGCTTTAGACCTGCTTTAGTCCTGGTTTAGTCCTGGTGTAGTCCTGGTTTAGTCCTGGTTTAGTCCTGGTTTAGTCCTGGTTTAGCCCTGGTTTAGTCCTGGTTTAGTCCTGCTTTAGTCCTGGTTTAGACCTGCTTTAGTCCTGGTTTAGACCTGCTTTAGTCCTGGTTTAGTCCTGCTTTAGTCCTGGTTTAGACCTGCTTTAGTCCTGGTTTAGACCTGCTTTAGTCCTGGTTTACTTCTGCTTTAGTCCTGGTTTAGACCTGCTTTAGTCCTCGTTTAATCCTGCTTTAGTCCTGGTTTATTCCTGCTTTAGTCCTGGTTTAGTCCTGGTTTAGTCCTGGTTTAGTCCTGGTTTAGTCCTGGTTTAGTCCTGGTTTAGTCCTGCTTTAGTCCTGGTTTAGACCTGCTTTAGTCCTGGTTTAGACCTGCTTTAGTCCTGGTTTAGTCCTGCTTTAGTCCTGGTTTAGACCTGCTTTAGTCCTGGTTTAGACCTGCTTTAGTCCTGGTTTACTTCTGCTTTAGTCCTGGTTTAGATCTCCTTTAGTCCTGGTTTAGACCTGCTTTAGTCCTCGTTTAATCCTGCTTTAGTCCTGGTTTATTCCTGCTTTAGTCCTGGTTTAGTCCTGGTTTAGTCCTGGTTTAGTCCTGGTTTAGTCCTGCTTTATTCCTGGTTTAGACCTGCTTTAGTCCTGGTGTAGTCCTGGTTTAGTCCTGGTTTAGCCCTGGTTTACTCCTGCTTTAGTCCTGCTTTAGTCCTGGTTTAGTCCTGGTTTACTCCTGCTTTAGTCCTGCTTTAGTCCTGGTTTAGTCCTGGTTTAGTCCTGCTTAGGTCCTTGTTTAGTACTGCTTTAGTCCTGGTTTAGTCCTCCTTTAGTCCTGCTTTAGTCCTGGTTTAGACCTGCTTTAGTCCTGGTTTAGACCTGCTTTAGTCCTGGTTTACTTCTGCTTTAGTCCTGGTTTAGACCTGCTTTAGTCCTGGTTTAGACCTGCTTTAGTCCTGGTTTACTTCTGCTTTAGTCCTGGTTTAGACCTGCTTTAGTCCTGGTTTAGTCCTGGTTTAGTCCTGGTTTAGTCCTGGTTTAGTCCTGCTTTATTCCTGGTTTAGACCTGCTTTAGTCCTGGTCTACTCCTGCTTTAGTCTTGCTTTAGTCCATCTTTAGTCCTGGTTTAGTCCTGCTTCAGTCCTGCTTCAGTCTCCTCATTCGTTTCCCTTCAGGCTCATCTGACCTACTCCTGTCCGGTCCTGTCTTGTCCATCCACGTTGGAGTGGTCCTGACCACTGCACGAACGCCGGCGCACGTCCTTCACGCCGCGGCAGTGACCGCTCGTCCATCTACAACTTTTCATCCGCAAACGCCCTCCCGTCCATCGGGTCACACCGCTCAAATCTCCGCTCTCTCCCTCGCTGCTCGGATCCCACTGCGACCCCACGTCCCCTGAAGCTCTCACTCCTCAACACCCGTTCACTAAACAATAAGAGCCTCATCCTCAACGAACACCTCCAGGACAATAACTTAGATTTACTCCGTCTCACTGAAACATGGCATCAACCGATGGACTATTTTTCGCTAAATCAGGCCTCACCCCATCGAAAAATCCCGTGCTGATGGAAGAGGTGGAGGTACATGCGTTTATCACATCCAGAATCGAGTACTGCAACAGCCTCCTCTACGGCAACAGCCTCAAAAACACTTAACAAACTGCAGTATATACAAAACTCTGCTGCCGCCTCCTCACACGTCCGTCTGAGCGAACACATCACCCCCGTCCTCCAAAACCTCCAGTGGCTCCACATCCCTCAGAGAATTCAGTTCAAAGTTCTTCTTACTACTTTCAAAGCTCTCCACACCCTGGCCCCCTCCTGCCTCACAGATCTGCTCCACCGCCACACCCCGTCCCGCTCCCTCCGCTCCTCCAACACAAACCTCCTGTCCCTCCCCTGCAGGACCAAGCTCCGACCCTGGGGGACAGAGCTGCCCCCACCCTCTGGAACTCACTCCCACAGCCACTCCGAGACTGCACTGACCTCACCACCTTCAACCAACACCTGAAGACTCACCTGTTTAAAGCTGCTTTTAATCTTTCACTGTTATGAGGACTGTTTTTAATGTTTTTACCTTTGTACTTTTTTAATTGCTCTTCTGTGTAAAGTGTCTTCGAGTATCTTGAAAAGCGCTGTATAAATAAAACGTATTATTATTTATTATTATTATTATTCAGATTATGAGTCCATAATCCTCCGTCTGTCAGATCTGTCTTTAGCATTACGTCATGTTAGCGTTAGCCTCTGGAGCCTGACCTCTGACCCCTCCTTCGCCTGCTCCGCTCACGTGCCTCTCTCTCTCTCTCTCTACTACCCACAATGCACCGGGACGTCCAGCTGCAGCAGTAAACAGAGGCACGTTCATCTGACCGTGAAGTAAAACATCACAGTCTCACTAAACTCCTACTGCTGCTGCTGCCGCTGCTGCTGCTGCTGCTGCTGCTATAACTGAGATGATGCAGGATCTGATTTATGACAAAGTATTTTATTTATTTTTTTATTCATAATCTCTGTGATAAAAATCTTTGTCAACCAAACAGACGTCAACACATGAACAATAAACACAAATACAAACTGTAATTAAAAAAACAAAAATGCAGCCAAAGAAAAAACACTGAGAAAAAAATGACAAAATATAACAATAATAATAATAAAAAAAACAACAGAGACAGGACATACAGAACACAGACAGAACAGACAGAACAGACAGGACATACAGAACAGACAGGACACAGACAGAACAGACAGAACACAGACAGAACAGACAGGACACAGACAGAACACAGACAGAACACAGACAGAACACAGACAGAACAGACAGGACACAGACAGAACAGACAGAACACAGACAGAACACAGACAGAACAAACAGAACACAGACAGGACACAGACAGGGTGGAAAGAACCGAAAGGACACAGACAGAACACAGACAGAACAGATAGGACACAGACAGGACACAGACAGAACAGACAGAACAGACAGGACACAGACAGAACACAGACAGAACAGATAGGACACACATATGACACAGACAGCACACAGACAAGACATAGACAGAGACACAGACAGAACAGACAGAACAGAGACAGGACACAGACAGGGTGGAAAGAACCGAAAGGACACAGACAGAACACAGACAGGACACAGACCGGACACAGACAGGACACAGACAGGACACAGACAGGACACAGACAGGACACAGACAGGACACAGACAGGACACAGACAGGACACAGACAGGACACAGACAGGACACAAACAGAACACAGACAGAACACAGACAGAACCGACAGGACACAGACAGGACACAGACAAACCAACAGAACAGACAGAACACAGACAGAACACAGACAGGACACAGACAGGACACAGACAGGACACAGACAGGACACAGACAGGACACAGACAGGACACAGACAGGACACAGACAGGACACAGACAGGACACAGACAGGACATGTGTGACAGACAGGACACACAGAAATAGGACAAAACAGACCAAGACAAAGTAGACGGGACAAGTCCTCCTCCCAGCCTGAGGTCAAAAGAAGTCCTTCGTGTAATTATGCTGTGTTTTATTGTCCGAGAATCAGGAAGTGCATTGGTAACATGCTAGTTGTCAGCTTTCATATGACTGACAGCGCAGCTCTGCTCTCTCCTCTTTTCCTCCTTTTATTTTCTCCCTCCTTTCCATTCCCTTTGTCTCCCCTCTCTCTTTCACTTCACTCCAGTCTCTCCATTTTGTACCTCCCCCACCCCTCTGTCTTTCCTCTTTTCCTTCCCCTTGCCTCCATCTCTCCTCACATCCCTCTTTCTCTACAGCCCTCTTTCCTCTCTCTTGGGCAGTTCTCCCTCTCCCTGTCTCTCCTCTCTTCTTCTCTTCCCTCTCTCTCCTCCATCTAAAGACAAAGGTAGTACAGACTGCAATCCCCCTCTTTCTCTCTTGACTTTTCTCTTTCTTTTCTTTTAAATGTATTCCTGAGGTGCCCACCCCGCTCTCCATCCATCCTCCCCTCTCTCTATCTTTTTTCTCCCTCTCCTCCCTCCCCCTCCTTTTAGATGCGTTCCTTATAATCACCAGTAAAGTGACTCCCCCTTCCTCTCTCTCCTCCCCCTCTTTCCTCTCCCTCTCTTCTCCTCTCTCCCTCTCTCTTTCCTCCCCCTCTCTTCTTCCTCTTCTCCTCCCCCTCTCCTCCTCTGTAGTCTGTGATAATCTCCTCCCATCACAGAGACTTAAAGCTGCTTATGTCGCATTTCTCCAGATGAAATATGCAAATGAGATGCAAATACAACAAGAACTTTTACAACTGTAGATGATTAACAAACATTATGTTAATATGTTATTAACATATTAATATGAAGTACTGCACTGAGCTTCAGTCCTGGTTTAGTCCTTGTTTGGTCCTGGTTTAGGCCTGGTTCAGACTTGGTTTAGACCTGGTTTTAGTTCTGGTTTAGTCCTGGTTTAGTCCTGGTTTGGTCCACAGCTGGTTCGTTTGACCTTTTTTTTGGGTGCGACGGAGACTCAAGGACTGACTGAATTTTTGATGAATTTGTGGAAAGAACCGAACTTTTTTGGATTTGAATCTTTTGAATTTTTGAGGTTGAAGGTCAATTTAGAGCTGAAGAAACAGACGGAGGTTTGACATGATTCACTTTTCACACCAGGACTAAACCTGAACTAAACCAGGACTAAACCTGAACTAAACCAGGACTAACCCTGAACTAAACCAGGACTAACCCTGAACTAAACCAGGACTAACCCTGAACTAAACCAGGACTAACCCTGAACTAAACCAGGACTAAAGCTGAACTAAACCAGGACTAAACCTGAACGAAACCAGGACTAACCCTGAACTAAACCAGGACTAACCCTGAACTAAACCAGGACTAAACCTGAACTAAACCAGGACTAAACCTGAACGAAACCAGGACTAAACCTGAACTAAACCAGGACTAACCCTGAACTAAACCAGGACTAACCCTGAACTAAACCAGGACTAAACCTGACCTAAACCAGGACTAACCCTGAACTAAACCAGGACTAAACCTGAACTAAACCAGGACTAACCCTGAACTAAACCAGGACTAAAGCTGAACTAAACCAGGACTAAACCTGAACGAAACCAGGACTAACCCTGAACTAAACCAGGACTAACCCTGAACTAAACCAGGACTAAACCTGAACTAAACCAGGACTAAACCTGAACGAAACCAGGACTAAACCTGAACTAAACCAGGACTAACCCTGAACTAAACCAGGACTAACCCTGAACTAAACCAGGACTAACCCTGAACTAAACCAGGACTAAACCTGAACTAAACCAGGACTAACCCTGAACTAAACCAGGACTAAAGCTGAACTAAACCAGGACTAAACCTGAACGAAACCAGGACTAACCCTGAACTAAACCAGGACTAACCCTGAACTAAACCAGGACTAACCCTGAACTAAACCAGGACTAAACCTGAACTAAACCAGGACTAACCCTGAACTAAACCAGGACTAACCCTGAACTAAACCAGGACTAACCCTGAACTAAACCAGGACTAAAGCTGAACTAAACCAGGACTAAACCTGAACGAAACCAGGACTAACCCTGAACTAAACCAGGACTAAACCTGAACTAAACCAGTACTAACCCTGAACTAAACCAGGACTAAACCTGAACGAAACCAGGACTAAACCTGAACTAAACCAGGACTAACCCTGAACTAAACCAGGACTAACCCTGAACTAAACCAGGACTAACCCTGAACTAAACCAGGACTAAACCTGAACTAAACCAGGACTAACCCTGAACTAAACCAGGACTAAAGCTGAACTAAACCAGGACTAAACCTGAACGAAACCAGGACTAACCCTGAACTAAACCAGGACTAACCCTGAACTAAACCAGGACTAAACCTGAACTAAACCAGGACTAACCCTGAACTAAACCAGGACTAACCCTGAACTAAACCAGGACTAAACCTGAACTAAACCAGGACTAACCCTGAACTAAACCAGGACTAACCCTGAACTAAACCAGGACTAACCCTGAACTAAACCAGGACTAAACCTGAACGAAACCAGGACTAAACCTGAACTAAACCAGGACTAACCCTGAACTAAACCAGGACTAACCCTGAACTAAACCAGGACTAACCCTGAACTAAACCAGGACTAACCCTGAACTAAACCAGGACTAAACCTGAACTAAACCAGGACTAACCCTGAACTAAACCAGGACTAAACCTGAACTAAACCAGGACTAACCCTGAACTAAACCAGGACTAACCCTGAACTAAACCAGGACTAACCCTGAACTAAACCAGGACTAACCCTGCTGCCCCCTTTCTCTCCTCCCTCTTTCTTTCCTTATACACATATTGCCCAGAGTCACCAATGAAGTGTCCACCTCCCTCTCCTCCTCTCTCCCTTCTATCTTTTTCTCCCTCTCTCCTCACCTCTCTCTTCCCCTCTCTATCTTTTCTCCCTTTCTCATCCCCTCTCTATCTTTTCTCCCTCTCTCCTCCCCTCTCTATCTTTTTCTCCCTCTCTCCTCCCCTCTCTATCTTTTTCTCCCTCTCTCCTCCCCTCTCTATCTTTTTCTCCCTCTCTCCTCCCCTCTCTATCTTTTTCTGCCTCTCTCCTCCCCTCTCTATCTTTTTCTCCCTCTCTCATCCCCTCTATCTTTTTCTGCCTCTCTCCTCCCCTCTCTATCTTTTTCTCCCTCTCTCCTCCCCTCTCTATCTTTTTCTGCCTCTCTCCTCCCCTCTCTATCTTTTTCTCCCTCTCTCCTCCCCTCTCTATCTTTTTCTCCCTCTCTCATCCCCTCTCTATCTTTTTCTCCCTCTCTCATCCCCTCTCTATCTGTTTCTCCCTCTCTCCTCCCCTCTCTATCTTTTTCTCCCTCTCTCCTCCCCTCTGTCTGTCTTTTCTCCCTCTCTCCTCACCTCTCTCTTCCCCTCTCTATCTTTTCTCCCTTTCTCATCCCCTCTCTATTTTTTCTCCCTCTCTCATCCCCTCTCTATCTTTTTCTGCCTCTCTCCTCCCCTCTCTATCTTTTTCTCCCTCTCTCCTCCCCTCTCTATCTTTTTCTCCCTCTCTCCTCCCCTCTCTATCTTTTTCTCCCTCTCTCCTCCCCTCTCTATCTTTTTCTCCCTCTCTCCTCCCCTCTCTATCTTTTTCTCCCTCTCTCCTCCCCTCTGTCTGTCTTTTCTCCTTCTCTCCTCTCTCTCTCCATTTATTGTTGTTCATCACTAAATCACAAACACTGCTGTTTCTAAGTGCTGTTTTTCCCCCTGTATAATTTCAGGACTAAACTGGAACTAAACCAGGTCCAAACCAGGTCTAAAACAGGACTAAGGCAGATCTACGACTAAACCAGGACTAAACCAGGACTAAACCAGGACTACACCAGCACTATACCAGGACTACACCAGGACTATACCAGGACTACACCAGGACTATACCAGGACTATACCAGGACTAAACCAGGACTAAACCAGGACTAAACCAGCTCTAAACCAGGACTGAACCAGAACTAAACCAGGACTAAACCAGGACTACACCAGGACTACACCAGGACTACACCAGGACTAAACCAGGACTACACCAGGACTATACCAGGACTAAACCAGGACTACACCAGGACTACACCAGGACTAAACCAGGACTACACCAGGACTACACCAGGACTACACCAGGACTAAACCAGGACTACACCAGGACTACACCAGGACTACACCAGGACTACACCAGGACTAAACCAGGACTAAACCAGGACTACACCAGGACTACACCAGGACTACACCAGGACTACACCAGGACTAAACCAGGACTACACCAGGACTACACCAGGACTACACCAGGACTAAACCAGGACTACACCAGGACTACACCAGGACTACACCAGGACTAAACCAGGACTACACCAGGACTAAACCAGGACTACACCAGGACTATACCAGGACTACACCAGGACTAAACCAGGACTACACCAGGACTAAACCAGGACTACACCAGGACTACACCAGGACTACACCAGGACTAAACCAGGACTACACCAGGACTAAACCAGGACTACACCAGGACTATACCAGGACTACACCAGGACTACACCAGGACTACACCAGGACTACACCAGGACTAAACCAGGACTACACCAGGACTAAACCAGGACTACACCAGGACTAAACCAGGACTACACCAGGACTAAACCAGGACTAAACCAGGACTACACCAGGACTAAACCAGGACTAAACCAGGACTAAACCAGGACTACACCAGGACTAAACCAGGACTACACCAGGACTACACCAGGACTAAACCAGGACTAAACCAGGACTAAACCAAGCCTGGAGCCTGTTGCTGTAGTGATACAGACAAATACTCACCTGAACTCCTCAGTAGAATAATGTGCTTTTAAATCCTGTGGTTTAAAAGCAAAAGTGATGCTCTCTCCATCTCTCTTTCTCTTTCTTTTATGTAGCTTTCTCTGTTTTCTCTTCCTTCTCTTTCTCTCCTCTTCTGTCTCTCCTCTCCCTCGTTTCTGCCTCTGTCCACTTCAGCCTCTCTATAAGTGTGGCTCTGATCTGTGACACCAAGTCCCGCCCACTCCATCCCTATCTCTCCTTCAGTGTGACTGAGGGGAGATCTAAACCAGGGCAAAACCGGGTCTAAACCAGGTCTAAACCGGGTCTAAACCAGGTCTAAACCAGGGCAAAACCGGGTCTACACCAGGGCAAAACCAGGTCTAAACCAGGGCAAAACCGGGTCTAAACCAGGGCAAAACCGGGTCTAAACCAGGTCTAAACCAGGGCAAAACCAGGTGTAAACCGGGTCTAAACCAGGTCTAAACCGGGTCTAAACCAGGGCAAAACCGGGTCTAAACCAGGGCAAAACCGGGTCTAAACCAGGGCAAAACCGGGTCTAAACCAGGTCTAAACCGGGTCTAAACCGGGTCTAAACCAGGGCAAAACCGGGTCTAAACCAGGGCAAAACCGGGTCTAAACCAGGGCAAAACCAGGTCTAAACCGGGTCTAAACCGGGTCTAAACCGGGTCTAAACCAGGGCAAAACCAGGTCTAAACCGGGTCTAAACCGGGTCTAAACCAGGGCAAAACCGGGTCTAAACCAGGGCAAAACCGGGTCTAAACCAGGGCAAAACCGGGTCTAAACCAGGGCAAAACCAGGTCTAAACCGGGTCTAAACCAGGGCAAAACCGGGTCTAAACCAGGTCTAAACCGGGTCTAAACCAGGGCAAAACCTGGTCTAAACCTGGTCTAAACCTGGTCTAAACCAGGTCTAAACCAGGGCAAAACCGGGTCTAAACCAGGTCTAAACCGGGTCTAAACCAGGGCAAAACCGGGTCTAAACCAGGTCTAAACCGGGTCTAAACCAGGGCAAAACCGGGTCTAAACCAGGTCTAAACCAGGGCAAAACCAGGTGTAAACCGGGTCTAAACCAGGTCTAAACCGGGTCTAAACCAGGGCAAAACCGGGTCTAAACCAGGGCAAAACCGGGTCTAAACCAGGGCAAAACCGGGTCTAAACCAGGTCTAAACCGGGTCTAAACCAGGGCATAACCGGGTCTAAACCAGGGCAAAACCGGGTCTAAACCAGGTCTAAACCGGGTCTAAACCAGGGAAAACCAGGGCAAAACCGGGTCTAAACCAGGTGTAAACCGGGTCTAAACCAGGTCTAAACCGAGTCTAAACCAGGGCAAAACCGGGTCTAAACCTGGGCAAAACCGGGTCTAAACCAGGGCAAAACCGGGTCTAAACCAGGTCTAAACCGGGTCTAAACCAGGGCATAACCGGGTCTAAACCAGGGCAAAACCGAGTCTAAACCAGGTCTAAACCGGGTCTAAACCAGGGAAAACCAGGGCAAAACCGGGTCTAAACCAGGTGTAAACCGGGTCTAAACCAGGGCAAAACCGGGTCTAAACCAGGGCAAAACCGGGTCTAAACCAGGGCAAAACCGGGTCTAAACCAGGTCTAAACCGGGTCTAAACCAGGGCATAACCGGGTCTAAACCAGGGCAAAACCGGGTCTAAACCAGGTCTAAACCGGGTCTAAACCAGGGAAAACCAGGGCAAAACCGGGTCTAAACCAGGTGTAAACCGGGTCTAAACCAGGGCAAAACCGGGTCTAAACCAGGTGTAAACCGGGTCTAAACCAGGTCTAAACCAGGGCAAAACCAGGTGTAAACCGGGTCTAAACCAGGTCAAAACCGGGTCTAAACCAGGGCAAAACCGGGTCTAAACCAGGGCAAAACCGGGTCTAAACCAGGTCTAAACCGGGTCTAAACCGGGTCTAAACCAGGGCAAAACCGGGTCTAAACCAGGGCAAAACCGGGTCTACACCAGGGCAAAACCAGGTCTAAACCAGGTCTAAACCGGGTCTAAACCGGGTCTAAACCAGGGCAAAACCAGGTCTAAACCGGGTCTAAACCGGGTCTAAACCAGGGCAAACCGGGTCTAAACCAGGGCAAAACCGGGTCTAAACCAGGGCAAAACCAGGTCTAAACCTGGTCTAAACCAGGGCTAAACCGGGTCTAAACCAGGTCTAAACCGGGTCTAAACCAGGGCAAAATCGGGTCTAAACCAGGTCTAAACCGGGTCTAAACCAGGTCTAAACCAGGGCAAAACCGGGTCTACACCAGGGCAAAACCAGGTCTAAACCAGGGCAAAACCGGGTCTAAACCAGGTCTAAACCGGGTCTAAACCAGGTCTAAACCGGGTCTAAACCGGGTCTAAACCAGGGCAAAACCAGGTGTAAACCGGGTCTAAACCAGGTCTAAACCGGGTCTAAACCAGGGCAAAACGGGGTCTAAACCAGGGCAAAACCGGGTCTAAACCAGGGCAAAACCGGGTCTAAACCAGGTCTAAACCGGGTCTAAACCAGGGCATAACCGGGTCTAAACCAGGGCAAAACCGGGTCTAAACCAGGTCTAAACCGGGTCTAAACCAGGGAAAACCAGGGCAAAACCGGGTCTAAACCAGGTGTAAACCGGGTCTAAACCAGGTCTAAACCGAGTCTAAACCAGGGCAAAACCGGGTCTAAACCAGGGCAAAACCGGGTCTAAACCAGGGCAAAACCGGGTCTAAACCAGGTCTAAACCGGGTCTAAACCAGGGCATAACCGGGTCTAAACCAGGGCAAAACCGGGTCTAAACCAGGTCTAAACCGGGTCTAAACCAGGGAAAACCAGGGCAAAACCGGGTCTAAACCAGGTGTAAACCGGGTCTAAACCAGGGCAAAACCGGGTCTAAACCAGGGCAAAACCGGGTCTAAACCAGGGCAAAACCGGGTCTAAACCAGGTCTAAACCGGGTCTAAACCAGGGCATAACCGGGTCTAAACCAGGGCAAAACCGGGTCTAAACCAGGTCTAAACCGGGTCTAAACCAGGGAAAACCAGGGCAAAACCGGGTCTAAACCAGGTGTAAACCGGGTCTAAACCAGGTCTAAACCGGGTCTAAACCAGGGCAAAACCGGGTCTAAACCAGGGCAAAACCGGGTCTAAACCAGGTCTAAACCGGGTCTAAACCAGGGCATAACCGGGTCTAAACCAGGGCAAAACCGGGTCTAAACCAGGTCTAAACCGGGTCTAAACCAGGGAAAACCAGGGCAAAACCGGGTCTAAACCAGGTGTAAACCGGGTCTAAACCAGGGCAAAACCGGGTCTAAACCAGGGCAAAACCAGGTCTAAACCAGGGCAAAACCGGGTCTAAACCAGGTCTAAACCGGGTCTAAACCAGGGCATAACCGGGTCTAAACCAGGGCAAAACCGGGTCTAAACCAGGTCTAAACCGGGTCTAAACCAGGGAAAACCAGGGCAAAACCGGGTCTAAACCAGGTGTAAACCGGGTCTAAACCAGGGCAAAACCGGGTCTAAACCAGGGCAAAACCGGGTCTAAACCAGGTCTAAACCGGGTCTAAACCAGGTCTAAACCGGGTCTAAACCAGGGCATAACCGGGTCTAAACCAGGGCAAAACCGGGTCTAAACCAGGTCTAAACCGGGTCTAAACCAGGGAAAACCAGGGCAAAACCGGGTCTAAACCAGGTCTAAACCGGGTCTAAACCGGGTCTAAACCGGGTCTAAACCGGGTCTAAACCGGGTCTAAACCGGGTCTAAACCAGGGCAAAACCGGGTCTAAACCGGGTCTAAACCAGGTCTAAACCGGGTCTAAACCAGGTCTAAACCGGGTCTAAACCAGGGCAAAACCGGGTCTAAACCGGGTCTAAACCAGGGCAAAACCGGGTCTAAACCAGGGCAAAACCGGGTCTAAACCAGGTCTAAACCGGGTCTAAACCAGGGCATAACCGGGTCTAAACCAGGGCAAAACCGGGTCTAAACCAGGTCTAAACCGGGTCTAAACCAGGGAAAACCAGGGCAAAACCAGGTCTAAACCAGGTCTAAACCAGGGCAAAACCAGGTCTAAACCAGGTCTAAACCAGGGCAAAACCGGGTCTAAACCAGGGCAAAACCGGGTCTAAACCAGGTCTAAACCGGGTCTAAACCAGGTCTAAACCGGGTCTAAACCAGGGCAAAACCGGGTCTAAACCAGGTCTAAACCGGGTCTAAACCAGGGAAAACCAGGGCAAAACCGGGTCTAAACCAGGTGTAAACCGGGTCTAAACCAGGGAGAACCAGGGCAAAACCGGGTCTAAACCAGGTGTAAACCGGGTCTAAACCAGGTCTAAACCGGGTCTAAACCAGGGAAAACCCGGGCAAAACCGGGTCTAAACCAGGTGTAAACCGGGTCTAAACCAGGTCTAAACCGGGTCTAAACCAGGGCAAAAACGTGTATAAACCAGGGCAAAACCGTGTCTAAACCAGGGCAAAACCGGGTCTAAACCAGGTCTAAACCGGGTCTAAACCGGGTCTAAACCAGGGCAAAACCGGGTCTAAACCAGGGCAAAACCGGGTCTAAACCAGGGCAAAACCAGGTCTAAACCGGGTCTAAACCGGGTCTAAACCGGGTCTAAACCAGGGCAAAACCAGGTCTAAACCGGGTCTAAACCGGGTCTAAACCAGGGCAAAACCGGGTCTAAACCAGGGCAAAACCGGGTCTAAACCAGGGCAAAACCGGGTCTAAACCAGGGCAAAACCGGGTCTAAACCAGGGCAAAACCAGGTCTAAACCGGGTCTAAACCAGGGCAAAACCGGGTCTAAACCAGGTCTAAACCGGGTCTAAACCAGGGCAAAACCGGGTCTAAACCAGGTCTAAACCGGGTCTAAACCAGGTCTAAACCAGGGCAAAACCGGGTCTACACCAGGGCAAAACCAGGTCTAAACCAGGGCAAAACCGGGTCTAAACCAGGTCTAAACCGGGTCTAAACCAGGGCAAAACCGGGTCTAAACCAGGTCTAAACCAGGGCAAAACCAGGTGTAAACCGGGTCTAAACCAGGTCTAAACCGGGTCTAAACCAGGGCAAAACCGGGTCTAAACCAGGGCAAAACCGGGTCTAAACCAGGGCAAAACCGGGTCTAAACCAGGTCTAAACCGGGTCTAAACCAGGGCATAACCGGGTCTAAACCAGGGCAAAACCGGGTCTAAACCAGGTCTAAACCGGGTCTAAACCAGGGAAAACCAGGGCAAAACCGGGTCTAAACCAGGTGTAAACCGGGTCTAAACCAGGTCTAAACCGAGTCTAAACCAGGGCAAAACCGGGTCTAAACCAGGGCAAAACCGGGTCTAAACCAGGGCAAAACCGGGTCTAAACCAGGTCTAAACCGGGTCTAAACCAGGGCATAACCGGGTCTAAACCAGGGCAAAACCGGGTCTAAACCAGGTCTAAACCGGGTCTAAACCAGGGAAAACCAGGGCAAAACCGGGTCTAAACCAGGTGTAAACCGGGTCTAAACCAGGGCAAAACCGGGTCTAAACCAGGGCAAAACCGGGTCTAAACCAGGGCAAAACCGGGTCTAAACCAGGTCTAAACCGGGTCTAAACCAGGGCATAACCGGGTCTAAACCAGGGCAAAACCGGGTCTAAACCAGGTCTAAACCGGGTCTAAACCAGGGAAAACCAGGGCAAAACCGGGTCTAAACCAGGTGTAAACCGGGTCTAAACCAGGTCTAAACCGGGTCTAAACCAGGGCAAAACCGGGTCTAAACCAGGGCAAAACCGGGTCTAAACCAGGGCAAAACCGGGTCTAAACCAGGTCTAAACCGGGTCTAAACCAGGGCATAACCGGGTCTAAACCAGGGCAAAACCGGGTCTAAACCAGGTCTAAACCGGGTCTAAACCAGGGAAAACCAGGGCAAAACCGGGTCTAAACCAGGTGTAAACCGGGTCTAAACCAGGGCAAAACCGGGTCTAAACCAGGGCAAAACCGGGTCTAAACCAGGGCAAAACCGGGTCTAAACCAGGTCTAAACCGGGTCTAAACCAGGGCATAACCGGGTCTAAACCAGGGCAAAACCGGGTCTAAACCAGGTCTAAACCGGGTCTAAACCAGGGAAAACCAGGGCAAAACCGGGTCTAAACCAGGTGTAAACCGGGTCTAAACCAGGGCAAAACCGGGTCTAAACCAGGGCAAAACCGGGTCTAAACCAGGGCAAAACCGGGTCTAAACCAGGTCTAAACCGGGTCTAAACCAGGTCTAAACCGGGTCTAAACCAGGGCAAAACCGGGTCTAAACCAGGTCTAAACCGGGTCTAAACCAGGGAAAACCAGGGCAAAACCGGGTCTAAACCAGGTCTAAACCGGGTCTAAACCGGGTCTAAACCGGGTCTAAACCGGGTCTAAACCAGGGCAAAACCGGGTCTAAACCGGGTCTAAACCAGGTCTAAACCGGGTCTAAACCAGGTCTAAACCAGGTCTAAACCGGGTCTAAACCGGGGCAAAACCTGGTCTAAACCGGGTCTATACCTGGTCTAAACCAGGTCTAAACCGGGTCTAAACCAGGGCAACACCGCCTCTATACCTGGTCAAAACCGGGTCTAAACCGGGTCTAAACCGGGTCTAAACCAGGTGTAAACCGGGTCTAAACCAGGGCAAAACCGGGTCTAAACCAGGTGTAAACCGGGTCTAAACCAGGGCAAAACCGGGTCTAAACCAGGTGTAAACCGGGTCTAAACCAGGTCTAAACCGGGTCTAAACCAGGGCAAAACGGGGTCTAAACCAGGGCAAAACCGGGTCTAAACCAGGGCAAAACCGGGTCTAAACCAGGGCATAACCGGGTCTAAACCAGGGCAAAACCGGGTCTAAACCAGGTCTAAACCGGGTCTAAACCAGGGAAAACCAGGGCAAAACCGGGTCTAAACCAGGTGTAAACCGGGTCTAAACCAGGGCAAAACCGGGTCTAAACCAGGGCAAAACCGGGTCTAAACCAGGGCAAAACCGGGTCTAAACCAGGTCTAAACCGGGTCTAAACCAGGGCATAACCGGGTCTAAACCAGGGCAAAACCGGGTCTAAACCAGGTCTAAACCGGGTCTAAACCAGGGAAAACCAGGGCAAAACCGGGTCTAAACCAGGTCTAAACCGGGTCTAAACCGGGTCTAAACCAGGTCTAAACCAGGTCCAAACCGGGTCTAAACCGGGTCTAAACCGGGTCTAAACCAGGGCAAAACCAGGGCAAAACCGGGTCTAAACCGGGTCTAAACCAGGTCTAAACCGGGTCTAAACCGGGTCTAAACCGGGTCTAAACCAGGGCAAAACCGGGTCTAAACCGGGTCTAAACCGGGTCTAAACCAGGTCTAAACTGGGTCTAAACCAGGTCGAAACCAGGTCTACAACCAGGTCTACAACCAGGTCTAAACCGGGTCTAAATTGGGTCTAAACCGGGTCTAAACCGGGTCTAAACCAGGGCAAAACCGGGTCTAAACCGGGTCTAAACCGGGTCTAAACCGGGTCTAAACCGGGTCTAAACCAGGTCTAAACCAGGTCTAAACCAGGTCTACAACCAGGTCTACAACCAGGTCTAAACCGGGTCTAAACCGGGTCTAAATTGGGTCTAAACTGGGTCTAAACCAGGTCTAAACCAGGGCAAACCGGGTCTAAACCAGGTCTAAACCGGGTCTAAACCAGGGCAAAACCGGGTCTAAACCGGGTCTAAACCAGGGCAAAACCGGGTCTAAACCAGGTCTAAACCAGGGCAAAACCGGGTCTAAACCGGGTCTAAACCAGGGCAAAACCGGGTCTAAACCGTGTCTAAACCGGGTTTAAACTAGGTCTAAACCGGGTCTAAACCGGGTCTAAACTAGGTCTAAACTGAGTCTAAACCAGGTCTAAACCGGGCCTAAACCAGGTCTAAACCGGGTCTAAACCGGGTCTAAACCGGGTCTAAATCGAGTCTAAACCGGGTCTAAACCAGGACTAAACCGGGTCTAAACCAGGTCTAATCCGGGTCTAAACCGGGTCGAAACTGGGTCTAAACCGGGTCTAATCCGGGTCTAAACTGGGTCTAAACCAGGACTAACCCGGGTCTAAACCGGGTCTAAACCGGGTCTAAATCGAGTCTAAACCGGGTCTAAACCAGGACTAAACCGGGTCTAAACCAGGTCTAAACCAGGGCAAAACCGGGTCTAAACCGGGTCTAAACCAGGTCTAAACCGGGTCTAAACCAGGTCTAAACCAGGTCTAAACCGGGTCTAAACCAGGGCAAAACCGGGTCTAAACCGGGTCTAAACCAGGTGTAAACCGGGTCTAAACCAGGGCAAAACCGGGTCTAAACCAGGTCTAAACCGGGTCTAAACCAGGGCATAACCGGGTCTAAACCAGGGCAAAACCGGGTCTAAACCAGGTCTAAACCGGGTCTAAACCAGGGAAAACCAGGGCAAAACCGGGTCTAAACCAGGTGTAAACCGGGTCTAAACCAGGTCTAAACCGGGTCTAAACCAGGGCAAAACCGGGTCTAAACCAGGGCAAAACCGGGTCTAAACCAGGGCAAAACCGGGTCTAAACCAGGTCTAAACCGGGTCTAAACCAGGGCAAAACCGGGTCTAAACCAGGTCTAAACCGGGTCTAAACCAGGGAAAACCAGGGCAAAACCGGGTCTAAACCAGGTGTAAACCGGGTCTAAACCAGGGCAAAACCGGGTCTAAACCAGGGCAAAACCGGGTCTAAACCAGGGCAAAACCGGGTCTAAACCAGGTCTAAACCGGGTCTAAACCAGGTCTAAACCGGGTCTAAACCAGGGCAAAACCGGGTCTAAACCAGGTCTAAACCGGGTCTAAACCAGGGAAAACCAGGGCAAAACCGGGTCTAAACCAGGTCTAAACCGGGTCTAAACCGGGTCTAAACCGGGTCTAAACCGGGTCAAAACCGGGTCGAAACCGGGGCTAAACCGGGTCTAAACCGGGTCTAAACCAG